>MKEJ01046871.1:0-18600 GCA_001753735.1 Embelia ribes | reverse complement strand
CAAAATAATATCTCCATCGTTGTTAAAGGCCTACTTACTGCAACAATTAGCGTACATGATCGGATTATTGTGCCTCCTTGAAATATGAGTAAAGTATTACTTGTTTTTCTTGAAAAATTTAATTTTGAGTTGAAATCTCAATTCATATGGTCTTTGATTATTTAAATATAGAATCTCTTGATTTAACATTAGCAGACATGGAACAATGTATTGAACAATGTGGAATGTATTTGGGCATATTTAAATACAATCTTGAACTTTATTTTTAAAGAAACAAATCTACCTGCAAAACAAAAATGTGTCCTATGTACATTGGTTTTAGTTACTTCCATGTATTTATAGATGATCAATAGAACCTTTAATAGTAACATATAAATTATCATTAATTAAAACCTTGTTTAAGAGCAAGTTTTTTGGTCCCAGGCCATGGACATTGTACCATAAATGTTTTGTTTACAGCTAGAAGCTCGACTGGTTTCACACAAGAAAAGGAATATGGTGAATCTTTTTATTGTTTAAATTTATAGTTTTCTAGGATAGGATGGATGGCATGAATCGGTTTGCGGGATAAAGCTTATGTTGATGTACTTTGAAATTTTGTAAGGGTGATGTTTACGTGTGCTTTTGGACAGTTATTAATTATAATTAATTATTAATATATAAAGATTCTATTACTTTGCATGAACGTAGTAAATGTGTATATGCAAAGATTTTACCACTTACCATATTTAAAGATTTTCCCATTTCACATATTACTAAATCAATTATAGATTGATTACATTTATGTTAGTAAAACATGGCAAATGTTGGAATCTGTACGTCTATTCATGTTGTAAAATGTAAAACATGAGAAGTTATAGTCTATACATTTAATACTCTTTACCCAATGTGTTAAGGACATTCGTTTAGATTACCTAAATACAGAGAAAGATCTAAACAGACATTATAAAATATTTTCTTGAGAAAGATATAATACATTTTAATTTAATATTTGCTCCTTTGTAATTCTAATTTTATTAGTTTGCTGATTGTTACAAGGAGGTCTTTGGTAGCTGTGCTGATAAACCTAATGCTTCTATTTGGTTGACTTCGATTATTTCGTGCGCCATTTGAATGGAATGTAATGCTTTTTTTACCCCTTAACATATTCATTTTCAAGAGTAGCTTGACTATTCCACTCTTATTTGTTAGATAGAAAATCCAGAAAGTTACATGATCAAATTTTGTACGTGCACAGTGATGTGGCAATGACAATTTTGCCATTTTGAGGCACTTTTATGGACGTTATTTTTCAGTAACTATGTGCTTGCCAAATGAAATCCTAGTAGATTGTGCACTTTAAAATATGCATGTGTAAGCATTATTCTTTGAAATATATCATTATTCATAATGTCAAACTCACAAAAAGTGGCTTCTTATCGCAGCTTGATCTCCATTCACTTCATCCCCTTTACAAGACTAGATTTTTGTACAACGGTGTTGATTCTATGTATTGTAAGCTATTTTTGATCCTTGTACATTCGATACTATCCAATGTTTTCAGGATTCTTCTGCTTTTACACATTGTAGTGAGATACTGCTTAACATATGACCTGAATCTAGTTCATTAGTATTACTACTAAATAGCAGGCATGTGAGGACAAATGAACTTGTCTCGAGTGTCATATCTACCAATAGTTTTAGTACATGTCCATGTGTGTATTTCATGCATTTTAAGGAGACGAGGTTTTTATGGAATCTTTCATGCAACATTTTTTACATGGGAATTATCTCATGCACGTATTAGTTGGCTTTCTGATTCACCTGTTAGGAGCATGTGCCATTTTTATTTTGGACTCCTTGGAGCTAACTATTGGTTGATGTTGAGGGTGAAAGTCATTCTTTCCGACCATTATGTGGCCCAACTGAACCATGTGCATGATGATGTTATAACATTGAACAGAAAGTTCAGTAACGTTAAAAGTTTGGGGATGTGGGGATTATTTAGTTTATTGAGGGAAGTGAAGTACACATTTTACTTTATTCTATTACTTAATTTTAACCCTGGAACTCTTTTTGCCTTCCCTTCCTTCCACTCTCCTCCCTTCATAAATATTAAGCCAAACACAAGCAAAATTAACTTTTTTCACTTTACCTACTGGCCCTTCCCCTCCTAAACGTCTATCCAATCAAGTTGTTAAGGTTTGAGAACCTCTAGAATATGCAACCGTAGTCTAAATTGCCTTTTAAGTTTCATTCTACAGAGATGGGTCCCGAATACATTTTGCTGGCCCGTATTAATTAAATAGTGCGGTTCACTATTTGAACTTTAAAAAGTTGCCTTGGTAATGTTGTATCAACTTATTTTGCTAGGTCTTATTGAGTTGGTACAGTTAATTATATGCTTTTCTATTTTTTGCTCTTTAGATTCATCAAACTATTACTCATTAATAATACTTATACTTGGGAAGTTCTAAACAGTCATGTATGCTCTCTCGCTCAGATGATGTAATTTTCTGCAGTTGTGACTGGGAAAAAAGACGTTCAATGCTTGTTAATGATGGGAATATTTGCAAAATTGATGAGAAAGACATTAGTAGCATCTGGAATCTTTCGGATTGCCATGTTCTTGGATGTAAACTGCATTGCAGTGCTCCTGATGCTTCTAGAAGAAAACTATTTGATCTTCATGAGATTTTTAGCAGCTTACCTAGGCTGGCAAATAAAGGGATTACTTTTACTTCTAGGGTGAACACTGCAAATTCTTGCTGTGAATCTGGTTTTTGCAATTTATCAGATGACCTGTTGTTTAAGATTCTGATTGTACTTGCACCTATAGACCTTTTTCGGGTTTCAGCCACATGCCGCCATTTGAGATTGTTAGCTGTTTCAATTATGCCATGTATGAAACTCAAACTTTTTCCTCATCAGCAGGCGGCAGTTGAGTGGATGTTACAGCGTGAACGGGGTCTTGAATCGTTGCAACATCCTCTATACAGGGATTTTTTGACAGAAGATGGCTTTCCTTTTTATATGAATATTGTTTCTGGGGAAATAGTCACAGGTTTTTTTCCAAAAATTAGAGATTTCCGAGGGGGAATGTTCTGTGATGAACCTGGATTAGGAAAGACTATAACAGCTCTTTCTGTCATTCTGAAGACACAAGGAACAATGGCAGTACCCCCTGATGGAGTGCAAGTATTCTGGTGTAAGCATAATGATGATCAGAGATGTGGTTATTATGAGGTTAATGGAGTTAATTTTAAAAATGGTAACACGCTATCAAGTAAGAGGGCTTTAGGTCATCATTCTCGAAGGAGACAATCGACCCTCGTTAAATTTACTTCCAGGGAGAATATAATTGACCCCTTGCCGGAAATCGTTGGTTCTTTAGAATCTGTAATGCCAGTTGCTGGACCTGTTAGTCCCTGTGAGCAGGAAGGTTGTAATTCACCTGTAGCTACCCAGTTGACACCAGGATCTTTTTCAGTTCGTCGTGCGAGGAGCTATGGTCGCATTAAGCGAAATCTTCTTCACTCATACGAAGCCTTTGGCCAATCAAAAGAAAGAGAAGTCTGGTCCAATTCAAGCAAAAGAAAGCGTACTTCTCATGTGTCAAGACTTGGTTCTTGCAACAAGAGATTCGGCCTAAATTTTGAGTTGGCACATTGTAGCAAGAAGCCTAGGGAGGCCACTGCAGATCATATTGAATGTAGTGAAACCTGGGTACAGTGTGATGCTTGTCGGAAGTGGCGGAAGCTTGCTGATGCGAGTAGTGCAGTTGCTGATACAGCATGGTTTTGTTGTATGAATACTGATCCAGCATATAAGAGTTGTAAGGTTCCTGAAGAATCCGGGGTTCGTGGTGAATCAATTACTTGCTTACCAGGGTTTCACACGAAAGGCAGTCCGGGTGGAGAGGAAGAAAATGTATCATTTTTCACTAGTGTGCTTAAGGAGCACTATGCTCTGATTAATTTGGAAACAGAAAAGGCCTTGACTTGGTTAGTTACACTTTCGCCAGACAAACTATCAAAAATGGAAACAGTTGGTTTGGTGCGTCCCGTCTTGGATACGAGAAGCATATCAAAAGGAGGTGAGCACGAGTTTCATATAATATTTCAGTCATTTGGATTGACTAAGAAGGCAGGGAAGGGTACTGCTAGGTGGTATTACCCAAGAAATCTTCAAAATTTAGAATTAGATTTAGATGCCTTGAGAATTGCTCTTTGTGAGCCTTTGGATTCAATAAGGTTATATTTGTCGAAGGCAACTCTAATTGTTGTTCCTTCAAATCTTGTGGATCACTGGATAAGTCAAATTCAAAAGCATGTGAGATCTAGCCAGTTGGGCATTTACGTATGGAGTGATCATCAAAAGCTCTGCGCGCATAATCTGGCTTGGGACTATGACATTGTTATTACTACATTTAATCGTTTAAGTGCAGAGTGGAGTCATCGTCATAGAAGTGTTCTCATGCAAGTTCATTGGTACAGAGTAATGCTTGACGAAGGGCACACCCTTGGCTCAAGTCTGAACTTGACTAATAAATTGCAATTGGCTATATCTTTGACAGCAGAAAATCGTTGGTTATTGACAGGAACACCAACACCTAACACACCGAACAGTCAAATCTCTCATCTTTATCCATTGCTTAGATTCCTTCATGAGGAAGCATATGGAAAGAATCACAAGTCTTGGGAAGCAGGTATTCATCGGCCTTTTGAAGCTGAAATGGAAGAGGGCCGATCACGTCTGTTGGAGTTACTTCATAGATGCATGATTAGTGCAAGAAAAGTAGATTTGCAGACAATTCCTCCTTGCATAAGAAAGGTGAAGTTTCTTGATTTTACGGAGGAGCATGCTAAAAGTTACAATGAACTGGTAGTGACAGTGCAGCGCAACATATTGATGGCTGATTGGAATGATCCGTCTCATGTTGAGAGTTTGCTAAATCCGAAACAGAGGAAATTTAGAAGTAATACCATCAGAAACGTGAGGTTATCTTGTTGTGTTGCTGGGCATATTAAAGTTACTCATGCTGGCAAGGATATTCAGGAAACAATGGATATATTGGTTGAAAGCGGTTTGGATCCTGTATCAGAAGAGTACGGTTTCATTAAATATAACCTCATGTATGGGGGCACGTGTATGAGGTCAGATTTTGTTTTTGAGGTTTTGTGTGAGGTGTGCATGTTTTAGCAGATTCAGTTCATTGATTTTTTATTAATTTTAGGTGCGAGGAATGGTGCCGTTTACCTGTAATTACGCCATGTAGACACTTTTTATGCCTCGATTGTGTCGCTTTGGATAGTGAAAGATGTACTTTTCCTGGCTGTGATAACTTATATGAGATGCAGAGTCCTGAAATATTAACACGTCCGGAAAACCCAAATCCAAAGTGGCCTGTGCCCAAAGATCTTATTGAGTTACAACCATCTTATAAACAAGTGGGTTTCTCCCTCTCTCTCTCTCTCTCTCCCTCTCTCTCTCTCTCTCTCTCATCTTTATTCTTTCTGATTTATGTTGACTCTCTTTTGTATCATTTTTCTAGGATGATTGGGATCCAGATTGGCAATCTACGTCTAGCAGCAAAGTTGCTTATGTTGTTGACAGATTAAAAAAGCTTCAGGAAGCAAATCAAGTAATTGGTTTCTCTGGAAATGACCGAATTGACTCCAACCCTTTTGATGTGCTTTTCCAATCACAAAGCAATGGCTCTTCAAGGGCTCTCCCAGAGAAAGTAATAATTTTTTCTCAGTTTCTGGAGCATATACATATCGTCGAACAACAGGTATATGTTCAAGTATCTTTTGCTACTCTGTATCCTTCTCTGCCAAATTTCCTTCTGTTTCTCTTACTACCAAAACTAGGGTTATGATATGCTTTCTGTGGATATAAATAGGATAGTGATCTGTTTTCTACTTTCAACAGTTGACTGTTGCTGGTATCAAGTTCGTTGGAATGTACAGTCCAATGCATTCTATGAATAAAGTATGTGCCTTGGTTCAATGTTCTGTTCTTTTGAACTTCTATATGAGACTACGTGTAAGTGAATTCATATTACCCATTTTGGCCATCCAGTTCATTGGGTGATTTTTCTGTCTTCAGATGAAATCTCTAGCAGTGTTCCAGCAAGATGCAAGTTGTATGGCTGTCATTATGGATGGAAGTGCAGCTCTGGGTCTTGATCTGAGCTTTGTGACACATGTATTCCTTATGGAACCAATCTGGGATAGGAGGTAAGGAAAAAATTTGTTTGAATTCTTGGCTAGGATAAAATGCACTATGGTATCGATAAAATATTAAGTTTATTCTCTTCCACTTCTGTTCAAGGTTTTCTGATAATTCTTATCAAGCTTAACTCGCTCTAACTCAACATAAACTCATTATATGTGGTTTTCCTCTATATATTTTCTTCCATGAAAACTTTATCACATGAGTTCATTTGAGCACTTTTTCTTGCCGTGATACAAAGTAGATTGTTTGATTTTAAAGGATTTAATAGTAGCTGTATTTTTTGAAAATTTTATCAGCATGGAGGAGCAAGTCATTAGTCGTGCCCATCGGATGGGTGCCACTCGTCCGGTCCATGTGGAAACACTGGCAATGCGTGGTACTGTGGAAGAGCAAATGCTGCAATTCTTACAGGTATTCTCACCAAAACAATTCTGTTTTTCGTAGTAATATGTGCATATATGAGATTATCAAATTTAAGTTTCTCGAAAAACAGAGGGCATCCAAATTCTCGGAAACCATTATATTTGGAACACAATGTCATACACGTTTGTTAAGAATGACAAGTGTATTTCTGTCTAACTAGATTTCCTATTAGTACTAAAGGATGACCATGTGCTAGAGGGTCCCGTGTTTAGGGGTTTGCAGTTTGTTTATATGTGGAAATTGGGAAAATGATACTTCGGATTAGAACTCCTGGCCCCCGTTAACCTTGGCGCTCCTCAATTACGCCGCCCTTATATCTCTCCTTGGTGACTGGTATTTTTAACTTCTTATTTGGAGAAAAACCATCTCCTATATCAAATGTAATCAAAGGAACTAAATCCATAGTTCTAGTCTCATCCTTAACCAAAAATTTTATTACATGGCACATAACCTGCATATAGTTAAAGAGTAGAAACCAACCTCCAGTGACACCTTTTCTGCGAGAAAATTATCTTCAATCTTGAGTACATGATTATGCTGCTAGAACGATTTGTCTTAAGAGGTTCTGGCTTTGTTTTTCTCCTTTTTTTCACAACTCCTTCCCACCCCATAATCCTCCCTCCCCCTCTTCCTCTCAATGTCTCCTTTGCCAACCACCCCACCCCCTATTTGATGCAAAGCATATATGCCACTGCAGTAAAACTATGCTTTTTTTATTTTGCTGGATATGAATGTGGTCTTAACAATTTTCAGCATTGATCCTGAATATTTTCACTTGTTTATTGATTCATTCATTATAATCTAGGAAGCACAGACACTCTAAAATGGGTGTTGTTCTGTGTCCGACACGCATCAAACTCACATACTCTGAGGACACTTTGAAATATGTGTCCGACACACCATGTAGTGAATCCAAAATGTCAAGTAATTATTTAAATTTTGGACACACAACGGACTCATTTTGGACTCATTGTAGACACACCTGAATCAATTTGTTATTCTTTTCTAATTCGTGGTTACTACTTTTTGCACACTTAGTTATACATTTTGGTGATTTAGACAAATTACGATTCAATAGTTTAGTCTTTTAGTGCATGATATGTTTTTGGATTTTTTGATAATTGGTTTTCATCACTAAAATGTACTATATTATGATGTGATGCTATTGCTTAGTTGCTACTTTGTTAAAACTCAAGAATTAAAACTATTGCTCACTGGTAGTATTTATCTATTACATATTTTGTTGATTCCTACTAATATATCTCTTAGAAATGATTATAAAAATATAAAAAGTTTCGAATCCTTACCGCATCCGCATCTGGAAATTTTTAGTGGTATTGCATCTGTGTCTAAATCCGTATCCATGTCTGAGTCTGTGCATCTTAGATTATAATAATCTGAAGTTCCCCTTGCTATTCGGTCTCCTCATCCTATGTGGTCTATCTCATTCCAAACTTTAATTATTCCCTGTAATATGTTACAGGATGCTGATGATCGCAGATGGTTGTTGAAGGAAGAGTTTGGAAACTCTGATCAGGATGGTTCTCGGCCACAACGAACATTACATGATTTCGCTGAGAGCAACTATTTAGCTCACCTTAGTTTCGTGCATACTAGTTCTAAGTCATGAAGGTATGTGCAACTGGCTTCTGCATTTTATAGTTCTGTAGTGAGGATGGACAAGAAAAGTGTTTATATGTTTATTTATTTATATATATATATACCCTTGCATATCTTGAAGTAGGCATGGAGCAACTTCTCTGTCTCGTCATAAAGTGGCATCTAGAAATTTCAGTATGCATTGAACTAACATAAAAGTTTAAAACTCTAAAGTTTATAGCATTATCTCACTTTAAAACATCTCTTTTCTGTTTAATGTATGGTGGTTAGTCTCTGGTTGGGAGTTGTGTGGCAATTTCTTTTGGTAGGCAATCACACTTCAATTAGCAAATGTTGGATATCTAGTTTCATAGCTGACTTGTTTTGGCCGTGAGTTCAGACCAATATACAGTCGAACCACCTTCTACTGTTATCTTTTTCAATTGATAAAGAGTATTTGGCAATGTTTGCAATGACAAAGAACATGTTTAGTGTCTACAATGTTCTAAAGATTAATATTTGCATATTGAGTGGTTTTGCCTACAAACAACCAATTGATGTAACAGTGGAATTCCTTTGGTTAAGCATCCCATTTCTATACAAAAACCGCCAACCATAAAATTGACCAAATCTCTTAGCATTAGGGTTTTATCCTCCTTGATGGTCCTCCTAGTGAACTCGAACAGGAGTGCTTATCCTTGCATATTTTTGGGCAACATCTATCTTTGATTTAGCCTGATTGCTCTTGCTTCCCAGTCACATGGATTGCTTGCCCTATTCAGTTGCGCCCAATATCTTGTTATTTGAATGTTACAGTATAGGCACCGATTAATGGATTGATGGCTCTATGGTAACTTCATTTCTGTGGTAGCATATGGATATTTGATTTGGCTTTTACTTTCTTGATAACCATGATTCAGCATTCCTTATGGCAGCAGAAACGATGATCGTTTTAGCTTCTTATGTTGATGTTTGATGGTTCGCTACCTCTATGCTTATTATTTTTATATCTTTATTTTTATTTTTGTGATGGTTATTTATTCTCATCTCTGATGTTACTTTCGATCAATGCATGGCCCTTTGCAACTTGCTCCCTTTCAGTGATTGTGCAGGAGTTTGGCCATGTAAACGGCTAGTGTAACTTTTTGTTTTTGGTTCTTATTTTTATTTCTGTTTTTTGTTTCCAGATTAACTGGGATAAAACTCTTCTGCTGCTGTGAAGTTTTACAAGAAACTAATCTTGCTTAATCAATTTTTTCCCACTCTGGAGCCCTCTGATTGTTTTGATGGTTTCGGAACTACAACTGATGTTTTGCCATTATTTACGATCATGAAGCTATGTGATTGTGGATCCTGAAAGTATATAATTGTACCGATCAAGGTAGATTTAACTTTTTGGAAAAATTGACAATTGTGTTTTGGTAATCTGGTTATTGTTGATAGTATTCATGCTGTCTCCATTTACCACAAAAACAATAGCACCTCGTGTTATTTTTGTTGCCAATTATCTCCATTCTGTTTATTTTGTTACCCGTTTTGGATTTTAGAAATGTAGTAGCTTCATGCATGTGCAATGCACAGATTGTACAATTTATTGTTATATATATTTATGTTTCTGACATTATTTTATTACCCTTTTAAAACTGTTTCATTAGTTAACAAAGCCTTTCCAATTACTCTCTGTGTACCTATGAAATTTTGTTGGAATATTGTTTGGTAGAATTGGGGCAATTTGTATTTTGTACCAGTTTGTCTTGCGAGTATTTTAGTTTCCAAATATTAGGTTAGGCCAAAAGCAAGTCAGTAACAAGTTGTGTACTTAATAAACGACGAAGTTAGTGCCCATTCTTTCAATTACAATGGCAATGCTAATGGTCTTTAAATTTTAAACAAGTGTCAAAATTGGTCACTGTTATGGACATAAAGTCATCTGAAATTGGGAAAATCATATCACTTGATTTGTGTTTGATTTTTTCAGAATAAGTTAAATCTTTTATAATCATTTATATTAGTCTCTTCTTCAAGGATATGGATTTTGTAATTCGGAAAAATTAAACAAGTACTCCAACTATAATAATTGTTTAGACATGAATTTAACTTCCAGCTATCGTTGGTCTATAGATTTTTGTTACATTTATGGGCTTGGATAGATAAATGTGTATATTTCATGGTTTCCACGCATAATTGTGACATGTGTCATGCATTCAAGACCAATAATGCATAGAACATGCACCCTTTAGAATAAATTAATCTTTTATAATCATTTATATTATCCTTTTGTAGTCTAATAATTACTTCAGTAATATAGTATTCTAACTCTTTAAGGCCTTTCTTGGTTAAATCTATACCTTGGATTAAGTCAAATTTTAGTATTTCTTTAGTTTCTTTTAATTCAGTAATAGCATCCTTAATATTATTTATTTCTATTTTTAACAAATCAATAGCAAGCATAGAAAATAAATATATACATAAAGTGAAGATAAGTATACTTATAAAGAAACTTGGATGATTGACGAGCTTTGATACCACTAAGAGTCTAGAACATAGATAAAAAGTAGAAAGTTGAAAAGAAAAAAAAAATTATTATTATTATTGAAAGATTTGTATAAAGGTTTAAAGAGTTTATAAAGAAACATTACAAATCGTTGGAAGTTTATATTACAAGAGAATTTTTAAAAAATTTTCTTCACCCAACCTTGTTACAAGCTAAAGCAGTTATTATATATACAGATAAAATGCATAAAAAGATAAGGAAGCATCTTCGGAGTTGTTAGCAAACTTTACACCTGTCGTCCTTTCTTTTGTCTTCTTTGATACATTATTATCCTTCCTTGCATATTTTTTTACGTGGTTAGCTTATTTGATGTAGACTTATCCTTTTAAGACGTTGACTTCTACTTGATATGTTAATCGTTTTACATTCTTTTTAGTTTTATCTAGACTCCTTTTTTTACTTAATCTGTTAGTTTTTCTAATATAACATGATAATGATATGGATTTTGTAATTAGAAAAAAATTTAACAATTACCCCTTTAGACATGAATTTAATTTCTACCCACGGCCGGCCTATAGATATTTGTTACATTTACGGGCTTGGATAGATAAAGGCGTATATTTCTTGGTTTTCACATGTATAATTGTGATACCAATAATGCATAGAACCTTCACTCTTTAAAAATTCGGAGGTCAACTCCGTTACTCTCTAAAATTTCTGCAACAACAATATTTACCATTAAGTTTGTCTATACATTTTTATTCATATATTATATATATATAGATCATATATCTATCTATATATCTTTTTGAAAGCTTTGGGGCCAAAGTAGTGTAAGCTCTCTCTCAAAGTCAAAAGCTTTTAGGGGGTGAAAAAAATGGAAGCAAAACCATCGAGCATCAAAGTTGTGGCGATCTGTGGCTCAGTCCGGAAAGGTTCCTTCAATCGGAGCCTTCTCCTTTCCGGTACACTCTCTACATAAAATATTTTCTTATTCCCTCTTCCTATTTTTTTATTGCCCAAAAAATTTACCTGCTTTCCAAAAATAAATGCTTAGAAATTATAATTTTACTTTACTATACTACACCATACCCATTGATCGTGATATGTAGTTTGTAACACTTTGTATTTCTAATTTGCATACCATTTATTGCTATTTTAATAGTTTTTTAGCCTGCCACGATATATTATCCAGTTTTTATTTAGAAAATTAATTGAAAAATTATTTTACTAAAATGCCTTTATTTTATTATAGTCATTTAGTTACCTCATCCATCGTGAATAGTACAAAATGAATAGCATTAATAAAGAGGCATAACATGAAAGAGAGTAAAAAATTTTGGATTTCCAGTAACATTAACTGATCTTTGTTAATGCTTGAGAAAAAGAAATAAAACTATTAAAATGTGATGAATAGAATATATATAAATATGAAAACACTTTATTACTTAAAATAGCTAATCTCATTTATTGCGTTAATTGTAAAAAGTTATTGACATGTAGCTATGTAGAGTCACTTGGAGTGTTATAGTCCCGTAATTTTAAAATGATCGAGATTTTATACATATAAGTACGTAGAAATTTTTTTATATACTGCTATTAAAATGCCCTATATAGAACTGAAGTGTACACTCATTAAATGATTGATTTGGCATCCACACATATTCAATGTTGTATGTAGGAAAATCCAACATAATTGTATATATAAAATCTCAGTCCATTAAAAAATCAAACACATACTCTCCATCACAAAAAAAAAAATAATAATAATAATAAAATAAAAATTAAACGCATTATTACTCTACTACACCATTTCGAACCAGAGATAAAATTTAATTTTGATTAAGGGCGGTTGCTCCGTGTTGTTCATGTCATTCGTTTGAAGGTGGCAGAATCATGTTCTACTTGCCTTTTTAATTTCAAGTACGATCTCATTCGGGATGTTTAGTTTTTGTTATGGTGGATATTTTTAATTTTTTCTTCCAAAAAATTGATTTGGAAAAATTCTTTTATTGAATCGAAATTTTATATGTTCAAAATATACATTGTATTCTTCAAAACGGAAACTCTCCTCAAGTTGGGGAGGAAAACTGTAGGATCTGAATATTGATATTACTAGAACAATAGTCTAAAAATCTCAATTCACAATTACAAAATAAATAGCAGCGATGACGAAAAAAGATAAATGAAGTATCAGCATCACTAGTATAAAAGTCTAGCGAGTGGCTAATAAGCTGCCAAACACAAGTAGCACGGAATCAAGTGATGGATCTGGCCCTGATAATCTAAGGCTTTGATGTGATGATAATAATAAAAAAACAAGGGAAATAAAATTCTTTGGTGGTATCGTGAATAATATACAACATGCCAATTTATACAAGCAATAGTGGAAAATAAGTCAAATCAATCAAGCTAAACAAATTAAAAATAAATTTAATTTAAATCATCTTTGACCAGGTTACTTTGTTTCCAAGAAACAATCTAATTCTAATAGAGTAGCTAATAATAATAATAAAAAATTACATACATTTCCTCGTCATAAATCTACGAATGTTCATAATACTGTGCATAATATAAAAAAGAAAGCCACGTTAAATAAATAATTTTTAACTAATTATAACCGTTTCGTCATTTTCCCATCTCCCCGTAAATTTTACACAATTCGAGCAAATAAATTAGCTAATTTGAATTGATAGAATTTGGTTTTATTTATATTATTTATTTATTTGTCCTTTATTGTTTAACACCACTATGTTTCTCTTTTGTTAAGGGCTGAAGGCATATTTAGCGTGTAGGGTTGCAAATAAGCAAAGCCAAGCTTCGTATAATTCAGGTTCCGTTCATTAGATTTATTATCGAGCTCGAGTTCGAACTAGACTATTCACTAGCCTAAATCATTCAGCTCTAGCTCTAGCTATCTCTTAATATCCAACGAACCAACTCTTTTAGTAGCAGTTAAAACTTATATATATTTGATTATATATTAAAGATAATCTCTCTGGTATAACCGATATATATAAATATATTTGACATTAGACTAAATTAATTTTTTTCTCCTCCCTAACATATAATATACATGATGTATATATAAACTAACCAAACTCTTGAGCTACTGAGCTAAGCTCAGTTCTAGCTCGGCTCGTTTACTAAACGAGTTCTTAAATTCGGTTCTTACTCAACTCTTTTATCAAACGAGCTGATCTTGAGTCCGAGTCCGACTCGAGTTACTTAACGAGCTACTCTCACGCCGCCCTCGAATGACTCTATTTATTTACATCCCTAATTAATACATAGTGAATCCCTCCAAATTAATAGAATTATTTGACTTTTCATTTGCACTAAGAAAAAAATTAGTTAAAGTGCTTACAACATTTAAATTCTTGTTTATTTTACTAAAATACATTTCATTGGAATATCAAATTTTTTTTTTGTTTACAAAAAATAAACTAAATGAGGATATAGAAGAAAAATATTGTACTTATTTTCACTTTCTTTTAAATAAGAACTCTTGCAATACCATATTAAAATGGGACAGAGTATAAACAATGTATTAGGAAATCGTTGTAATCATAGATGCCAGAAAACTCTTTGGACATAAAAAAAGAAAAAAAAATAAAAAATGAAATAAAATAAAATAAAAGTAAAAACAGAAATTGATTACCCGGAAACTTCTTTTCTGATACGGAAATTTTCTTTTCAGAAACTTGTATTGAAAAATTGCTTTTCAGAAGTTATTTTACCACTAGCAAGCTCGCAAAAATAAAAAATATATATTTAAAACTCTTTTACGTACAATTCTAGTTACTAAAATTAATGTGTTTAAGATATATATATAATAGCTTCTTTATTGTCAAATATATTCACAATTCATTTATTTGATTATTTATCAGGTTGCAAACGTTTTTAGGTTATTTTCTTGTTTCTTATCTACATACCCAACTCGTCTTTATTGTTAAAAATGCAATGATGGTTGTAACTTAAAATTTTTCCTAATAATATTGTGAGCTGAATAATGTGTGAATTGTGCATAGAAAATAATTCTCCATAGTATTTTCTTGTCCTATACATAATGATCTTTTTGCCCTATTTTATAACGAAGTAAACTTTGTATCTATATTTTGTATCCAATTCTTTCCTGCATATTACATTTTATACATATTTGTATATATAATTTTTTTTATATACTATCATTCAGAATGTGCCACATTAAATTTGTATGAGTATCAAAATAAATTTTTAATAAACATAATTCAACAACAGTCCTTTACGGCACATTCTGAATAACATTATATAAACAAATTCTATATATAAGTATAAAATCACATTATATAAACAAATTCTATATATAAGTATAAAATCACAATACCTCTTTCTTATACATGTTACAGTCAAAGAAGACCTAAAAGTACCAATCCTCTTAACCCATACCTCTTTGTCACAAACAGCATTTGGATGCTGACGTGTCTCCTCTCAAAATTCTTGAAACTACCACTTAATTTCAGCTTTCACTTTTCTTTATGCAGCTTAAAAGTAATATATCAAATAAATAAGGAGAATATTGACCAGGGTTAAAAGAGGACTTAACAAATATATTTCATCTGAATATAAAGAGGATTAAGAAACTTGGGAGAGTTGAGGAGCATTTAGGTTTTGCAGTTTTTTGCAAGCAGATAAAACATACATATTAATGTCATTTTAGGTTACGGCATAAGAATTAAGGAGAATATTAAACAATCCCGTTTATATAAAAAGTAATGATACTTTACCATATTACCCCTTATTGAAGTACTCAAAAAATTGATGCGTTGAGTAATTAATAGGGATAGAATTGGAAAAGAGTAATAAATACAATCTTTGTTTTCTAAAGAGAATGTTATAAAACCGAAAAATTCTCTAAAGAAACACATAATATGAAATGAAAGAAGCACTTAATAAGTAATCATAGATTCATTTGTAGTGTACGAAATATTGACAAATCTTATTGTAAGGCTGTAAAGGTTATTACATCTACTCTTAAGGGCCTCGGTCGAACAAATCAACAACTGAGTAAGCTAGTGTACGAACCTATTGCTCGGGCAGTTTTTTTGTTGCTTCGGACTCTCTCTCTTCATACCCGTAGGCCATGTTTGGGATGAATGCTGCCTATTATTAGTACCACCCTCATGTTAAAGTACTGTTTATGTCAAACAAGTAAAATAGAACTTCTATCAAAACATAGGAAAAATGGACTTCACAAGACAACAAATACAATGTTCCTTTTAAGGTCTGCACAAAATGAATTTGTACATAATACAAACGCACTACGGCTTCTTGATTAGTTGATATCCTATCATTGAATCAATATTTTTGAAGTTCGCCCAACAATGGGTTCGATCTAGAAGCTAGATTGAAAGAGCTAGGCTCTCTCTCAGTTCGAGAGATTATTGGAGGTCGAATGATCAAATCAAAGGAGAGGCTAAAATGTTGTATGGAAGTGAGGTCACCTTTGATAGAGTCATTCGACCATACATGTACATCTACTTCTCGGTCTAGCTAGGAATTTTCTAGTATTTTCGGAGTTAATTTCCTAATTTTACATTTTCTTTTGTATGTTTGTCAAGAAAACCATCATTCTATGCATAAAAAGAAACATAAGGATCACAAATTTAAAGTATACAGTCACAATAACAGGGAGGTAACAATGCTCCAAATAAACAGCCAGCTAGCTACATAAAATGCTTAGAAAAATGTAATCTATTCACAACCTTACACGAAAGAAAACACAACGCAGCTCAACACACAAAGCTATATACGTTGCGCAATTGAAAAAGGCCCAACTCATATAAACTTTACTTTTTACTTGTTTAGAGAAATATAGACAGATTGTTAAAAAAAGAAAAAAGAAAAAAAAAAGACAGGTTCAAGATTTCTAACTTGAGTACATAGAGACTAAAGAGCGCTTAACCCTGGTTGATTATGCATTTACTTGTTTAGAGAAAGATAGATAGATTGCTTAACCCTTTCTCAATTCTATTAAGGATTGCTTTGAAGCTGACTGCTCTATGAATCCTAATCGTAACACCGAAACAACGGTGTAATGACTAGGATCCTGTTAAAAATTGACGGATTATTAAAGAGTATAATTAAAATGCGCAATTGAATTTTGCACAAGTAACATTTGATTTTTCCAATAGTTAATACTACTACACTTGACAAATAAAAATGGTGTACATAACAAAAAATAGAAACTGAGGTAGTTAAATTAATGGAAATGGATAAATGGTTTAAAATTCATTCATGTATATGTAGGTCCCTAAAAGAAAACTTTTAAGGTTGTTTGTGGTTGTTTTTTGGTGGCTCTAATGATATGCTAGAATATGAGAAACTTACCAAAAACAATTGTACGGTCAAACAGATAAGTTACCAGTGCACCAAATGTCACGTCACCAAAAAATACTATAGATTATATCCAAAGACTCCTACAGAACTATTTTTATGTGATTAATATTTATCTATCCAAACATTGAAAGTAAAATCCAATCATAGTAAGGCACAATAGAGAGTTTCAATTAACTGCCATACTTCTTAGCTAGTTGTATATAATTTCAAAGAAAAAATACAAAGAGGTTATAGAGAGATGCAAAAGATGTTATTAATTTTGTGAACACATCAAAACCCATTACTAATTCATGATTTTGTACATGTCTTTTCAACCAAATAGCAAGATTTACCTACCATGACCTTAAGCACAACTACACTTAAACAAGAAGAACCCTTGCAAAATGACAAGTAATTCACTTAACAAAGTGGAAAACAAGTGGAGTAAAATTAGATTAATAATTATAAAAAGAGAAATAACACAGTACCATGTAATGGTTCTTAAAAAGGTGGGCGACTTGTGCCCCAATAGGCCTCAGCTGCCAATTGGTTGGAATTTAACAAATTCGGAGTCAACCCATGAAAAAGAGCCGAATTGTTAGAATCGCCCATGAATTGTTGTTGTTGCTGCTGCTGCTGATGTTGTTGCTGACTTTGACCAACTATCCCTGGTGGGGACTCAAGCTGGCTGACAGTGTTGCCAACCAGAGGGTCCTCCTCCTCTAGGGGCAACCTTTCATAGGCTGCGTTTCCAAACGATGCGGCCATCACCACCACAGGACCTGAAGCCAATAGAGGTCCCACCACCGCCCCACCAACTACTTGTCCCTGGCCTCCAGCCAGATAAATAGTCAACCCTGAAGCAGCAGGTGGGGCCGGTGGTGGCAAAAACGATCCCGACAGCGATAAAATCTCAAATCGTCCGTGTAGCGTGACTACTGCCCCTGGTGGGGCCGCCGGCTGCCTCAGAGTAACATTCGTCACAGTTCCATTCCCGGTCAAAACACAGATCCCCCTCTGTCTCTTCGATGCAAAGCTCGACAGGCTTTCTGACACATCACAGCCGTTGGATATCTCCATCACGTGAGATCTCAACGCGTTCGGGCTATCCCTAGTGATAATAATAGGAGGCTTCGGCTTATTCTTAGATCCCGCAGGCCTGCCGCGAGGTCTCCTGGTAACTTCTCCAGCGCTATCTGTTCCAGCGCCGGAGGAGTTAAACTCCTTCCCATCGCTGGTGGGGGAACTGTTCCCATCTCGGTCATGCTTTTGGCCGAGATTTGGGTTTCCCCCACCGGTCTGATCGGGTTTGTAGTTCAGAGGGGAGAGAGAGTGGTGGAGTTGGAGATCCCTAGAGTGGAAAGGGGGAGGGAGGGGCCGCCCTTGCGCCGTTAACGGATCCATCCTCAAATAGAGAGAGAGAGAGGAGAAAGGAGATTGAGGGTTACTCTACTTCTTCTTCTTCTTTTTTTTTTTTTTTTTTTTTTTGGTAAATTGTGAGGTTTTTT
>MKEJ01046869.1:0-14350 GCA_001753735.1 Embelia ribes | reverse complement strand
TGTAGACTTTGTATTATTGGAGTCTGAGATCCAGTTTGCATCTGAGTACCTTAGATCCCGAAGTACCCTAACTATTGCTCTTCATTGGGATTGCTCGTATGCCAACTTAAATGGTTTACTGCATTAGTTATATCTGATCATGAGCTATTCATGAGATATATCAAACTGCCTATGATTCATGAATACTCAAGCTGGTTAACACTCTCTCCAAAGTTTTTCATGAGTTTAGATCCGACTTCTATAGGAGTCCTTGCTACTGCGTCACTTTCTGAGTCAAACTTTTCAAGCATTTGCTTAACAAAGTAAGACTGTGACAGAGCATAGCCCTGAGAAGTCTTAGTAATCTTCATACCAAGCATCATATTGGCGACTTCTAAGTCTTTCATGTCAAAGTTGTTTGACAACATGCTCTTGGTAGCTTTGATATTATCTTTGTTACCAATGATAATCATATCATCTACATAAAGACATACAATAATATAATCTTTATTATCACCTTTCATGTAGACGTATTTATCACACTCATTGATTTGAAAATCATTCTTCAGCATTGCTGGATCGAATCTTTCATGCCATTATTTAGATGTTTGTTTAAGTCCATACAAAACTTAACCAATTTACACACCTGGTGTTCTTTATCTGGAACTACAAATCCTTCGGGTTGTTCCATATAAATTTCCTCTTCTAGTTCAGCATTAGGGAATGTCGTTTTAACATCCATATGATGTATCTCCAAATCATACAAAGTTGCAAAAGTTATGATCATTCGAACAGATGTCTTCCTTGAGACTGGGGCATAGGTATCAAAATAATCCAAGCCTTATTTTTGCTTGTATCATTTGACTACAAGCCTTTCCTTGCATTTGTCAATGGAACCATCCTCTTTCAACTTCTTCTTGAAAACTCACTTGTAACTCAAAGGCTCACACCCGAGTGGAAGATCTACCAATTCACAAGTGTGGTTTTGAAGAATAGAGTCTATTTCACTATTTACGGCATCCTTCCAATAAGAAGCCTCCGGAGTGGACATAGCCTCTCTGTTGCGGTTCCTTTTCCAACAAATATGTTAGAATGTTTGGCCTATATGAAGTTTCCTTCTTGGCCCTTCTTCTTCTTCTTCTCTATAAGTATTCGGTACTTCATTATTGTACTCACCAGCCTCTACAATTATCTTTGAATTATATGGAAAGATACTTTCGAAGAAAGAAGCATTTTGGCCTCAAGTATCGTGTTCGTGTGTATCTCGGAGTTATCCGACTTATACACCAAGAACCGATAAGCACTACTATTATGAGCATATCCGATGAATATACAGTCTACCATCTTTGGTCCTATTCTAGTCCTTTTGGGAATAGGAATAGGCACTTTGGCTAGACAACCCCAAACCCTTAGGAACTTGTAGCTAGGCGTGCGACCGTGCCACAATTCATAAGGCGTTTTGTCAAGCCTCTTGTATGACAACTAATTGAGAATAAAGTTGGAGGAGAGGAGAGCCTCCTCCCACAAGTTTTGGGATAAACCAGAGCTAATGAGCATCGCATTCATCATCTCCTTAAGCATCCTATTCTTTCATTCGGCTGTGCCATTCGATTATGGTGAATAGGGTATTGTTGTTTAATGTATGATCCCATTTTCGGCACAAATTTGAGCAACAGGTGATTCATATTCAATACCTTCATCGTTCCTTGATATCTTAATCTTCTTGCCGAGTTGATTCTCAACCTCGTTTTTATACTGTATAAACATCTCGAGAGCCTCATCTTTACTCTCATTAAGTAAACATATCAGTATCGAGTAAAGTCATCAATAAAGGTAATAAAATACATTTTCCCACCTCTAGTTTGAACATACTTCAGATCACACACATCCGTATGTACCAGCCCTAAAGGTTCAGTACTTCGTTCAACTAAATGAAATGAAGACTTAACCATCTTGGCCTCAACACAAGTTTCACACTGGTGATTTTTATCAATATTAAACTTACGTAGTAAATCTTGAGCAATTAACTTACGCAAAGATTTTGATTTACATGTTCTAATCTACCATGTCATAAACTAAACAACTCAATTAAATATGCAAATGTAGACACTTTAGTGATCTCATGGGTAGTATTCATTATATATGTGTCTGCCTTGCAGACAGTATTAGCATCAACAGAATTGGCTTTTGGGGCCACAGTCATTACATTTAGTTCAAACAAACCATTACTTATATAATTCCTACCGACATAAAGCCCATTCTTGGTGAACACAATTTTGTTGGAATCAAAGACCATACTGAACCTTTTCTTATTTAGAACAGACCCTGAAATAAGGTTCTTGCAAATATCCGGCATATGAAGCACGTCAATTAGCACTAGCTTCTTGCCCAAAGTCATCTTAAGAATAATAGTTCCTATTCCCTCAACCTTAAAAGTTGCAGAATTTCCCATGTAACAATATTCATCATCAACTGTTTTGTATGAAGTGAACATCTACTTATTAGCACAAATGTGTCGAGTGGCGCCTGTGTCAATAAACCACTCTGTCGTCTTACCTCAAATAAAATTCACTTAGGATACAACAACAACCAGATGCATATCGTCTATATCGGAACAAAAGTTAGGAACAGTTTGAGTTTGGTTTTGGTTATCTTTTTCCATTTTGAAATGCAACCAACAATCACAGTCAATTACCATAAAATAATCTGTCCTTACAGAATTTAACCGATCATAAATTTTCAGAAACAACTTCTTCTGTATGAAAGAATCCTGAAATATCTGAAAAACGCTAACACAGTTTATATTCGAGAATACTTATTTTTTAAGAAAGAATCCGAAGTTCCCGAAGAAACAAAATATTAAACGAATGAATATAAACTAAGTGTATGAAGAAAATTGTTCAGTTTTTCCCAATTTTTCAAACTAAGAGGAGTTGTTTCGCAATTACACGAAACTTCACTACCCTTCATAGCAAACGCAGGTCAAAACTGACCTGGTTCAACCTTACACGGGTCGACCCATCGTGTTTGGGCCACGGGTCTACATAATTGGGTTGTGCCTTATTTATTATTTCAAGCCCATTCTATAATCAAACTAAATCTTAATTTAATGTTAGCCCAAAATAATTATAGTAACCCCCACGGGGCCCAACCATTTATACCAATATTTTGGCTTATAAACTACTTGGTTTTACAAAACCAAATCGATGTAGGATTATTAAAAGTTAAAAATTATCTCCACTTCTTTCCCCATATTTGTTTACTTTAATGGGCAACACTTGGAAACCATACATCATTCACACTCGATAACCATTTGAACTTATTAATGACTCGTTGAAAATACCTTAGAAATGACTTTCCAAATAACTCGAAATCATCAAATTCCAATGAGTGGATCCCACTAATTTTATGTCTTAAAATTGAAAAAAAATAAGCTCAAACGGTTATGGAATTTAAAAATTACAACAATACATGGTTTCTAATTTAATACAAATTTCTAGTATTACTCTTACAAGTTTTTGAATTAATTTTGATGTAGAAGACATGAATCAAGATCGGAGCCAAGATGTAGATGATGGTCGAGAACCGTCCCTACCGCAACAGGTGTAATTTCGTTAATACGTACATATTCCTACGTATGTTTGTATACCAATCTTTAATTATGTTCAAAGTTGAAAAATTGTATCAACCGTTCGTGATTCGTTATGAACTACGATTTCAACAGTATTATGAACAAAGAAACAACCACTGATAGCGGGCCCGCTATCGCAATAAGTGCCATCGTCTTCGGTCGTACAACAAGAGGCTGTACCACTGAGTCCGTTACCACTAGCGGAAGAAGTGCCATCATATTGTCTCACTTTTGTTCTGATACCTTAGAATTACGCATGCATTTTTAGTCCCTAAGTTTTATAATTGTGCGTTTTTCATCATTCAATGTAATACTGTTAGTTTTTCCGTTAATTCTTTATAATTTATAACTTTAAGTGTATAACTTTTAGTATTTTACTTTTTTGTCACTAAATCAAGCATTGGATTAACAATCAAAAAAGAAATAAAGTTGGATCGTACATTTAAGTTACTAAAAAACGATTTCCAAAATAGATAAATATACTGATCGGACCTTAAGACTCAAACATTACATTATTGTTATAATTTCTTTAAACAAATCTTCAACTTTAAATGATTTAACAATTAAATAACAAATCTGAACTCATAAAATTAATTAGTCAAAATACATATGTCATAATCATTCGATATTCTAATTTTCCAAATTTTCTTATGTTGCAAGTCGCAGACACTAAATTATCACATAAAACTAAATAGGAAGCTTGGGGACCAACAAAGCACAATATGTAAAGTTTTGGGACAAAAATAGCACAATAGGTAAAGTTTTGGGATTAAAAGTACATATTATTGAAGTATTGGGACAAAAATGGAACATACCTTATACTATAGTTTAGGACTAAAATTGAAATAAACCCTATTTTCTTTAACTTACTAGCATGGTAACATTATTCTTGTATGAAAACATTATTCTTGTATGAAATACTATTGAGGGACAAACATTTTGACAAAAAAAAATTATAAATATTTTAGGTGGTTGGAATTGAAGCGATCAACGGCTAAGATATATTAGAAAAAATAGAGAGAGAAAATGGAGAGAGATGATACATTCTAGCCGTTGATCGCTTCAGATCTAAAGGTTTAAAAAGTTTGTAAATTTTTTTGTCAAAACTTTTGTCCCATAATCTTTTCCCAGTGTTATTAATGTTGATTTGAGAAGAAAAAAAAAAAGGGGATTTATTTTTAGTCTTTCAAGTGTCACCCAAAAATGTCTACTCAAAGTTGCACCAATATTTGGTTGGGTAGATTATCTTTAATTTTGCGCAATTATTTGAGTGAAAAATATAGTCTTTCAGTTTCGTACGTAATAGATTTCAAAGGGAATTCATGAAGATTTTAGCTGTTTTACATTAATAATTTGCACGGAAAACGTGAGACATATTTTGAGAAGATGCGAAATAACGATACTAAACGCATTCCTACGATGTAATCTATTTTCCGCCCCTAAATTGTAAATCATGTAACTTAAAACTATAAAACAACCCTTAAATCCAATATAAAATTGGGTATGAACAATAGTAGATTCCTAGTTTAAGAAGTCATTGTAGCAAATCTTCAATTTTTTAGGTAATTAAATACTAGCATTTTAATACACTGGTGAAACCAAACCCTTAACTTTTAACTCCTAAAGTTTAGGATACAAACTAATTTAAGGGCAGTGATGTAACTAACACAAATGTCTCTGTATCCATGAATGCCCTTATGATACATATTAATCTTCAAATTTCCAGTGTTTTGGATAATTTATTTTTTTTTCCTTATTTAGTACTTAGCTGGATTTGGCAATGACTTCCATCGTTAACTTCTTTTTTCTTCTCCAATTCGGCCATTGTCGATCGCCATTTAAAGTAAGTACCGAACAATTCCTGCATTTCCTCGAGGGTCCTTCCCTGAGTCTCTGGAAAAAGGGTGTAAAAGAACACACACCCGATCATCGACACTCCCATGTAAAGGAAGAACGCCCCACCGATAGTGATGGCCTTGTAGAGTGAGATAAAAGTCATCGTCACCACTCCGCTTACAATGCGGTTTGTAGCCACCCCCAAACTCATACCTTGTGCCCGCAGTCTCAGCGGAAAGATCTCCGAGCTGTAGACCCACGCAATGGGGCCCATTCCGATCGAGAACGTGCCTACTGATGATAGGACGGAGAAAACAGCCACAGCAATGACACCCACCGGCAATTTCTTCTCCGAGTTGTCTATGATCGTAAGACACGTCGCTAAGCTTGCGAGCGACAAGATCATCCCACCAATGCTGCCCAAAAGCAAGGGCCTCCTCCCAACCCGGTCAAGTAAAAAAGTAGCGACGAGGATGAAAATCGTTTTTGAAAATCCCACGGCTACCGTAGCAAGTAGCTTGTGGGAATTGCTCTTTATACCAGCTTTCTCGAATATCTTAGGGCTATAGAGAACAACGGTGTCTACTCCGGAAGCTTGTTGGAAGAAATGGATCCCGATGCCCGCAATGAGGATGTGGCGCACGGTCGGGGTCGGGTGGAGGAGGAGCTCCTTCCAGACGCCTTCGCCATGGCTCTGCTTTGACACTGGGACCACGTCATCGTTGTAGTGCTCGGGAATGCCACAAGCCTCTTTGATATCCACGAGCCGGAGCATAGCCTCTTCTTTGGAATTAGATATTCTCTCGAGAACTCGTTTCGCATCTCCGAGTCGGCCCTGGAGGACGAGCCAACGTGGCGACTCTGGCATGGCGAGCACTCCAAGACCTAAGAACACCGATGGAATTACTCCAATACCGAGCATGAATCGCCATCCTAGCTTTAGAGGGAGCTTGGAGAAGGCATAGTTCGATACATAACCCAATAATACACCTATCGACAAGTTGTGCACATGCATAATTAATAACAAGCACCATTTTTAACAGCGTAACAATTTTGCCCAACGAAACTTTTGAAATAGACAAATTAAATGGCAACAATGAATCGCGTAGTTATATGGGGTGCCACAACCGCTATATTAGTTGTTTCACATCCCGTCAGCTGTTGCAAACCGCTACAGGCTATTATAGGCATCAACTCGACGTTATAGTCCAACAAAAATGAAAGAAATTCACAGTTTTGAGTTTTGCAACCGATACACTATGTCTGTTATGCTGTGATATTTGCAACCGATATGCTAAGTCCATTACATTATGGCACTGCTACTGTCAAAACAATCTGCTACCATTATTCGAAACCACGAAGATACATAACAATTTAGTGCAATGAAACAACCTGAGAGAACAAATAATCGAAAGAGATATTGGTTATAATTACCAAAGTTAATGAAGACTTCGGGGAATGAGGTAAGGAAACCCCGGCTCAACGCAGGTGCCACCTCGGCAGTGTAAACGGGGGCTATCATAAGCGCATATCCAACACCTATCCCCGCGACAAACCGTCCCACCATGAGAAAAGCGTAGTTTGTGGCAAAGCCCATGAGGATTGCTCCAACGAAGAAAATCACAGCGGCAATGACGATGGTGTACCGTCGGCCGATCCAGTCGGAGGTTCTGCCGGCGATGGCAGCCCCGAAGAGTGAGAAGATGTTGAGGATTCCCATCAGGACCTCGAGCTGGACGTCGGAGATTTTAAGGTCGTCCTTTATGAATATTCCCGCGCCACTCATCACCCCGCCATCTGCACATTACCGCAACATTTCTAGTGTATCAATTTACGTTCAAACGACAGCTTCATCTCGTTAGCAGTTGGGCACGAAGCGACAGAGTCAAAAACAAGGGGGGCTGAAACTATAAATTAACTCTTACGGATTAAAAATTACAAACTATGGGTTTGTTTGGTCGTAGATTTTAAGCAATTCAGCTAGTTTATTTCCGATTGTAAAAACACAGATGCATTCATCTTAAAACTTTCAGTTTATTTTTAATTATGCTTACCTCCTCTTTGAGTGTAGAATGAATTAATATTGCTCAATTCTTTTGAACTTGTCGCACCCTTGAACATCTATAATGGCCAAATAATATTTATAAATGCTAATAAAATAAAAAATTCCAAGGTTGAATCAAGTTGAATTCGAGGTTTAACATTTTGTAGATGTGTCGAATTCGAGCTCAGACTTATACTAAAACTGGAGTTGAGTTCGAGCACAGATGTTCGGGTCAAGTCGGGTTCATATGCATCGAATACTCGGCTCATAGTCACCCCTACTTCTAATTTAATATAATTAGTTTCCTGTTAATTAAAAAAAGTGATGAGCATTTGTCTGGTAGTTTTCTTCTATTTCTTTCTCAGTTAAAGCAAAAAGTATTTTAGTGGCATATCATAATTCATAAATAATCCTCTTGTAATTTTAGGAAATCAACTCAATATAAGAATCAATTTACATAAAATTGTACAATTTTTTTTATACGAAATTATTATATTTTAAAGATGAATTGCTATAAACTAAAAAAACTATACTATAACTATTTATATATAAAAAAAATAACTAATAATAATTTATCCTTAATTTATAATATCTTTTTTCCTAAAATCAGACTGACTTTTAACTACTTTTCACCTGTTCAACACAAAATTATTATATACGACTCTACATGAATGTTTGTGCCTAACAGTAAAGGATATATGCAAAAACATAAAATAGTTGCACATTTTAAAATTATATATTAGTAATATTATAATTTATAAAATAGTATTAGCATTAAAGAAAGAAATTAATTATGATTTTATTTTTTATTTTGCGAGTTTCAAACTTTTTGAAAATGAATTCACAATACGACTTCGGGTACAAGGATTTATGCATCGGAAATAGTTTATGAGGAACTAAACTTTCATTAGAAATGATTAATGATATAAATACAAACTAGTTGTACAAAAATTATGTTCAAATTAATTCTTCGTATTTTACAAGTAGTTACATCACCGCTCGCTTTTCCTATCATATGGGATTATGCGATTAATTATAAATTGTACAAAAGTAGCTTGTACAAATTTTCTGTATAACTAGTTTGTAACTATATCCTCGCTGGTAAAAAATCACCCCCTAAGCAACTTAACAGTAATTAGTTTTTAAAAAACTAAGCTTACCATAGCCGAGTAAGATGGAAGTCATAGAAGCCAAGACAGCACAAGCAAAAGCATACTTATTACTTTTCGGCTTTTTTAGGGGATCAAAATCCGACAGTGTACTTGTATTCAACTCTATTTGGCCCGAAGATCCACTGCTTTGAGGTTTCTTGTGATCCATTGGAGAGACAAAGAGAGAGAGAGAGAGATAGTGTTTTGGATTTGGTCACATTTTGTTATGTGTTGAGTTGTATATACTGCTTTAATGTGTCTGGCTTGACTTCGTCCCATGTTGATAATGGATGGAGACATTTTTATTTTTTATTTTTTATTTTTTGAAATCTCTTGTTTCCGGCCACTTGCATCGTTCGACTAGTCCACGGGATCCAGTACTTCGCAACCATAATAATTTCCAACACGGATCAGGGTTCTGTCTAGTTAGCTAAGGCGTGTGGCTGCAAGTGCGACACATGTGAATCGAACTCCCCACCTCATGCCTGAAGTCATAAGTACCGATCATTCGACCACTAGACCGACCCTTTAGAATTTTGGATGAAGACATCCTGCCTGCAATGTTGCTAGTATATTTAAACCGTTAATTTTTAAAGCAACAGTTAAAATTAAAAATATGAATTCTAAAAAAAAAAATTATTGAATATCAATCTCTAATTCAAAAATTAATAAGTAAAATAAATTGTGCAAAAACTGTCCAACACCTATGTCCGACCAAAACATAATGGTTAGAGCAATTTTGGACCCTTACGTTGGACTAACAGAGGCCCCGGGCCCAGCATGGATGGAGCAACGTTTGGACTCTTATGTTGGACTAAGCAACGTTTGGACTCTTGTGTTGACAGCTTTTAGATCTCAATAATTCCGTGATATTTTATTACTGTAATCTTTCTAGCTATTTAAATTTTGGGTAAATTACACTTTGCCTCCGGAGATTTCTAACAATTTTAGAATACTTCTAAAGTATTTGTATTCTGAAATCACAGTACCCCTGTGAGGAATTCTGTTCAATGCACTCTGCCTCCAAAATTTTAAGAAAAAAGTGAAAATCAGCTTTTAAGGCTATAGATTACCCTTTAAATTACTGAATGGTCCTTTATTTAGCAATTGTTGATACAAAATTTTTGACCCAAAAGCCCAAATTATTGATATGTCCATAGTTTTAAACCCACAAATTTTATAAGTCGGCCTGCATGTTTGGGCTCAAATTTCATAAGTCCTGGTACTTTAAGGCCCAAAAGCCCCAAGACTCTAAAAGTTGAACCTTGGGTCCAAACTTCATAAGTCTCGAGGCTCGAAGTCCAAATAGCATAAACCTCAAGACTCTAAATTCCAAATTTCGGTTCCAAACTTTATAGACCCTAAAGTTGTAAAATCTGGTCTGAACTTTAGAAACCCTGAGGCTCTAAGGACCGAACTTCACAAGTCCTGAGATTGTAAACCCGAACTTTGGGTCCAAACTTCATAAACCCCGAGGTTGTGAACTATTTATCCTCGAGGCTTTGAAATCAAATGATAGAATGGTTGAAGAAATAACTCAATGGAAGATAGCATCTGTTGAGAGAATCACTCAACAACAATCATATGTTATAGAAAAATCTTCCCTATTGAGAAAATCAATCAACAACGGCATCACTCAACAACAATCATATGTTATAGAAAAATCTTCCCTATTGAGAAAATCAATCAACAACGGCGTTGAGATATATTATCCCAAACTCTATATAAATAGGAGAGTCATAGAGAAAATAAAGGGTTTTCTTTCAAACTTTGGAAGACAAAAAGATATAGAAACATACATAGCTACTTCAAATCCAGATTTCAAGTTTCAACTTCAAGCAAGATGAGAATGCATAGGTAAAGGGTTCCAAAAAGATCCATGTTTTTCTTTATCAATGCTATGTAAATCATAGAGTTTAAAACCCCAATATCAATGAAACTTCATTATTGATATTTATATGTTTGTGTTTGTTATTTCTTTTATTATGTTATTTATTAATCGGAGGCTATCAAATGTAATTAACAATGTTTTTCATAAAAAATTAGAAATAAGAGCCTACAATTAAATAATAAATATTGTATAAGTAGTGGAATTTTGTGACACTTATATATTTTTTTTATAAAACCCTAAAAGGTTTAAAATTTGTGTTTACAGTAGCTATTTTCTATTTTTTAATTTCTTAAAAAATATTGAATAGTTACACATATTAAAAAATATTTTTCTTAAAAGGAAATAGTATTTATCTAATTTTTCATAATTATTAGCTTCGAAATGAATAAAATAAGATAATAAAATGAATTATAAAATGGTCTTTTTCCATGCAAGTAAAACCTTGTATTTTGACTTGAGGGCAAAATATAATTTCAGATACCTCACGGGGTATTTTAAAATATTCAAAAACTTTATTGGGACAAAGTGTAATTTAGTATTAAATTTTTTGTTCAATGATTAGGGACGGAATCAGATTTTCTAGTCACGATGACAGAGTCTAACTATTGTTAAATAATAATTAAATACTAGTAAAAAAATCTATTAGTGGTAAAGAGATAACATTATATATCATGAGAGCTCATTTGTGTTGGATTAGGAAACAGTTTAATAATAAAAATATTAGTAGAACGTGTAAGATAATAATTAATAATAATAATAGGTTGGCTTTGGAAACTGTTGACCCTTAGATAAACACAAGAGGGAAGTGAATTGTGTTAAAATAGAACTTAAAGGTTTTTAATAAAATAATCCTTTAAATAAATTTTATCACAAGAATATTAATAAAACAAATAAATAATATGAAAAGAGTTAATGGGATAAAGATTACAATCAAAGTTTTATAGTGGTTCAACCAAAGATACGTTGATCCCCTACGTCCACCCTCTCAAGCGTTACTTGAGATTTCTTTATCATCGAGATAAATGTTACAGCTCAATTAGCTTCACGGGTGCTGACCACTCTATTTGAGATAACCCCTCAAATACAAATATATCCTCACAACTTAGTAGCATAAGACATAATTTAAAAGTGATCCTTATACTAAAAAAATATTGAATATGAGAACTATTAAATATAAGGCTTTACAAGCAAAATATGAACAATAATGAAATTAAATTGCTTGAGCTTGTTACTTGTTGTTTAGACAGATGAGAAAGCTTGGAGGGATGAATTGAATTGTTAAAGAAGCCTTCTATTTATACCGTTCGTACTCGGGTTGAGATATGGCAACAATCGTCAAGACATCGCAATGAAATCAACAATCTTCATTTTCTAATCATGACCGTATACGGTCAACCTCTTGTCCGTATGCGGACACTTGTCCATATGCTCTCGGCTAATTGCCTGTGTATGGACAAACCATTCATCCGTGTACAGACGGCTTTGCGTCCGTGTGCGGACACGTGTCTAAGTATAGTCAAAATCTGTTTAGTTGTTAGCTTGATTTTATTGCTTAAACACGAACAACTTTTCTTGAAAAATGTTATTTAGGCCTCTTCTTTTTCAAGACTTATTTTTCTTCAAGCAGTATTGTGTTTTGAGTTTGTAATAAAATTTGTAACTTCACATAAACTTGCACAAACATTAATAAGCATAAATTAAACTTTGTTTATGACTTATTTTTTATCATCAAAATATATTTGATCAAAACTTGGGTCAATAGGAACTGATACCAAGTTAAATAATAGGTAATCATTTACTATTAAAATACTCATTAGTGGTAACGAGAGAAGAACAATATATACTATGTGGATATATTAAATTTATATGATTCAGAAAGTTTAACATATTAAATTTATAATTGCAACAAACATATTGATAGAACTTACCTTTTGAAAATCAGCTTGCAAGAAATGGTTGTCCATATAATGATACATAAGAATTTAAGTTTATTATTACTCTATTTGGGATAATATTTAACATATGTTAAATGTTAAAGAATGTTACTCGAGATATTAACACATGTTAGAATACATTAGATTTACTATTGTTGGAATTATCTTATTCAAGAATATTTTACTTCCTAGTCATATTAATATTTAATTTTATCCATTTTATATAAATTTGATATGATTTTGTAAGATTTATTATGCAAAACTTGTCAATTGTATATATAGGTGCTGCTCAACTTTTTATTATTACAGCTCTCAATAAAATTATATTCTCCTTATATTATTTGATATGGTATCGTAGCCTAACATTCTTCTGACTTGAGAACCTAAAATCATCAGATAACAACAATTAGTTGCAAAAATCACCACTTGGACTATTTACAATCGGTAACCTACCCTACCTATTTTTCTCTCTAGCTTTTGCAAAATAAAAAATAATAAGAGGCCAAATACTCACTATATTCTCCTTATTTCTCTTTTTTTCCATCGTAAACAATCTTTATTCCATAATACTAAAAATTATGCTTCACCTTTCTTGATCTATTGTAGGTGTGGTTTCTTATTGGTCGTATTATTATCGGTCTTCTATTCTTGTTATTGTTACTAATTTTCTCGCCTTAATTTACTGTAGGTGTCATAATTCTAAGCCATATTGTTATCGGCTTTTAATTTTTTTCCCCCTTTACTATTCTTTCAGTCTGAATGTTAACTTGGTTAAAAGATTGAAGATTTTCGATTTTAAAGCTATAAGTGAATTGTGGAGTTATAAGTTTTCATTTTTAAGGCGGACATTATGCATCATTCCATGTAGGGGAGAGCATTCAGGTAATTCAGGAAATATCCGACATGAATTACCCGAACCCAAATTACCCAAATTACCCAAAAAACATATAAAATTCTCAAACCCAAATTACCCAAAATTAATATTGAATTACCCGAACCCGAATTACCCGAATTATAAATAATAAACCTAAATCGAACCCTATTTAGGTTAAAATAAGAACCCGAATTATCCGAATCGAAATCGAATTATATACATAAAACAGCGTCGTTTTATTTTAGTATATATATAGTATAAAACGACATCATTTCATAATTCGGGTATTTCGGATAATTACCCAAATTACCCGAACCCGAATTACCAGAATTTTTGAAAAAATAAAATCCGAACTAAAATTTGAATTTCGTGTATTTCAGATCGAGTATGCTAGATTCAGGTTGAATATCTGAATTTTTTCTCTCCTCTAATTCCATGTCCATCTTGCAGGTAGGGTTAGAGAATGTTACTCAAGATATTATCACATGTTAAAATTATTAGATGTAGTCCTAGTGATTTAATAAATTTTAAAACTTATTTTGAAAAGTAATGTCCTAGTTGGCAAAAAAAATAATAATAATAATTGCAAAAGTTAAAATTAAATATGCATTACGAATATAATAAGTAATTTTGAAGTTAATTTTGTATTTAATGATATAAAAAGCTGAATAACATGCAAAAAAAAAGAAAAAAAAAAAAACCAAAATGAAAAAAAAAAAAAACCAAACTGTAAGGGTGCTTCAAAACGTATGCCTAAAAAGGTATAACCTTCTTTTTTTAAAAAAGGTGATTTGATTTTCATCAAATACCACGAACTAGAATTTGTAGGAAGAAAATCTAAAGCGAAACAACGATCCGCCTAATAATAAAGTACTACTTCTGTACTTGATTTTAAATATGTATTCCCACAAAATATGGGAGCCCTCTCAATATAGGATGATATTTTTTTTCATTACAATATGCATAAATTATTTCAATTTCAGAGCAATTATTATAAATTGATGACAAAT
>MKEJ01046864.1:0-12402 GCA_001753735.1 Embelia ribes | reverse complement strand
CAACCGTTGCACATTTTAAAAGCGGTCATATACTATATTACATCTTTTACAAGAAAATGAAATTGTATATATATTAACCCATTGACCCTTTAATTCGTCGATGTAGGATAATTTTCACAATCCCTTTAAAAACTTCACTTTGAAGTCAATTTCTCTTTACCCCATTTATAGTTTTAACAATTTAAATATGACATCTCGAAATTCACACTACGAGTTTTAAAACTCATCCAAGAACTGCCAAAAATATTATGTAGAGCCCACATAAAAATAGCTAAAAATTAATTATTTTTATGAGCTCTAACATCATAAATATATATTAAAAAAATCATAAAATTTCCAAGAGAATATTGCCCGTATCACAACACAAACATTAAAAGACTCCACGGCACGACGGGAGTGAAGGCCTCTTGGACGCCCAACAAGTAACTCTTGGGGCCTACGAAGTCTTGAACTCAAGCTTAAATCGAGAGAGCCAGCACTAGAAATCAGGGAAAAGACAGAATCAGGCATTGTGCTTGCGTAAGGTTGCATTTCGTACTCAATGTACTGAGTAAAATCTGTCGTTTGAAATGATAGGCTCCTTACCCGTGGAGATTTCAATAACAGGGCCGACTTAGCTTGGGAAGGGATGCAAATGCATTTACCTGAGCTAAGGTTTGTCCTATTCAGACTCGGCTTATTTATTTGGAAAATTTGCTTAGGCTCAATTCGTTTGCTTAATAAGTCCTATTTTTTTTTTTCAGGCCCAACGCGTGCAAACCCGAGTTTTTTCATAAACATTTTGTATATTTTGAATCTATAGATGTTATTGCTTTTTATTGATTAATCGTTAACTAATTACCACGTACTAATACATATATCAAATAATTACGATATTGAATAATTTTCTCAACTTAATATTACAAATATAAAAGGATAAATTTATTAAAGAAATGTATCACACTAGTAAAAGGACACGTTATTTATTACATTTACAATGAACTATATCTGATTATTTACATAAGGTAACACCTTTAATTTGAAATACACAACACACACACACAACACACATATATATATATACATGAATCAAACGAGCCCGGGCTGTTAACGAGCCAAGCTGAGAATTGTTCAAACTTGACTCATTTGTTTAATAAGACCTATTTTGTTATTTAGGCTCGGTTCATTTATTACATGAACAAATGAACAAGCTCGAGCCAAAGTTTTGACGAACCGAGCCCAAGCTTTTTCATGAATGGCTTGATTCATTTGCATATTTAGCCTCATGCGAGCCAATACTAGAGGCCCTATTAATATTATAATAGCTATTAAATAAAAATAAATAATTAAGAATAAAATAAAAAGTAATTTGATGCAATATTTATTGCTTTATTGAGAAATAAAATTATCTTTTTCTCATAGCCAAGTTTTACTAAAATATCATTTTTAATCCATAAATAGTTAAACACTTAAACTACGAAATATATTACCAAATTCAATTTTAACAAATTTCTTTTCACATAAACAACAATTACATATATTTATAGGATATATATATATCGTGTTTTTATTTAAACCAACATGCTGATTGGAGAATTTCTATTCTCGTGAGTAGTTTCCTTTGAAATTTTGCAAATTAATTTATCCATTAGTATAAAAAACATCTCATTTTTTATAATTCTCTAATGATTTGAACTTTTTAAAAGCAACATAAAACCGAAAGTATTTTCATCACTTAAATGTTTCAAATTCACGACGAGTATGAAAAATGTATGCAATTATATCAGCACGCAATCCATAATGTCACTTTAGATTCTCTCATCTTTTTTCATAAACGTTGAGTATAATGGAGATACGTAGGGGACTGAGACAATCAACACTATTTTGGCATTTATTATTGTTGGATTGGATTTGTACAAGGAATGTACATATAAATTTTGAGTATGCATAGTACTTTTTTAAGACAAAATTCAATCTAGTTTGCAGAAATAATGTATTTAAAATAAATACTATATATATTAACATTAATATATTTTTGGGAGGCCTTACTATCATCAGGGCCCCTAGGCGAGCGCCTTATTTGCCTTACATTAGGGCCGGCATGTTCAATAACTAAAACCCCAAGTGAATAATAACGAAACTTATCAAGGGAAGATGATCCAGATGAATGCATGCATAAAGTTTATTTAATGTTGAAGCGGGACCTGATTTGAGCTCCATTTGAGTATGCTCCGTTTGACAATGGAAATCCGAAATTTATACGAAGCAAGAAAAATATAATTGCATGCCCTGCAATAACAAATGGTGGCCATAGGAACCACATCGCAACTGCACGTGGGTACTTTAGTACAGTTACACGTTTTTGACAATCCATCATATCGGACCCAAATATAATTGTGAAGATTTGTTTCATTAGAGCTGTAATGGAATGCTTGATCATGATCCGAGGGCTGCTCTAAGAGAGCAAACTGCCATAATATTCCATGATGCAGATTTTGTCAAAAGGTTTATCGTTTGCCCGTGAACTATACCCATTGCAGTGATTGATTATGTAGTTATTGAGTGATACATCTCAAGAAATCATATATAGATATATGCAAGTCGATCCTTATCCCGCCTGTTAGAACAGTGGAACTTTCAAGTATGCGCGCAGGGTTAAGTAACGAGGTGATGCTATGTACTAAGCATATTCTTTATGACATTACCATGAAGTTAGGAAAATGATTCGCGTGACCATTATTGAAAGTGTACATACTGTTATATGGTAACATCTTGTGCGTTGATTTTATTTTTAAAATAAAAGATCAAAGAACAAGATGTTGACACGTAAGAGCTTTGTACGCTTTTTGTACATGATTTTTGTAGGCATATCAATACTGATATGGTTATCCTCTCAATAACTTGGGATCTACGACATGAACTAAAGATAGATGGTTGAAAGTGCAGGGTCTCCTCAAACTTGGCCAATCTCGACAAGACAAAATGGCTAGACTGATGCTAAAGCAGACAAAATGGCTTTCTAAATGATGGGTTTGAGTCGCTTTTGTAGTCCAATTCGGACATAGAGTCCGAACAACAATTGTACAACCAAACACAGCTTATGTTGGGTCCATCAGATTCCATGTCCAATCTCACCTCCCAAATGATGCAAACAAACAAAGCTTTACTTCCACATTCTGCTTGTTTTTACAGAATCTCTAATCTTTCTTTATTAATTGTTACGAAATGCAGGGAGTTCATGCCTTCAAAACTGTCAGCAATAGTTTTGGTCATATACACAGTTCTATTCATGTTCTTAGGTAATGAGTAAAGGCTCTTCTTACGTCAACATAATACTAAACGGTCAGGAGACTCGTAGTACTCAATCCATGCCTTATTTTCTCTGCGATAACCTCTCGTCTAACATGTTCTTTTTGTAATTACATCCACAAACAAGCTTGTCATTAGCCATTCGAGTCTAGTAATCTACACAATTCATTAGTTATTTGAAGGAACTATCAAGATCTGCAAGCATGAAAGGATTTTCCAATCGTTGCCAGCTAGGATTTAGAATTAGCAGAATCAAACAATTTAGTCACCTTTTTTTAGAAATAAATAGAGAACGAATATGATTTAAATAGCTGTACAATTACTTGAGATGCCCTTTTATTTACCACTTCAAAAGAAATATTGGCATCAGTGTAAAAGAAAGCAGTACCGCAGAGTCTGTAATAACCATTCGAGCGTACAACTGTGTTCATATAATCTTACGTCATCCACTATTGTGCTCAACGTTTCAACTTTCTATGAAACCGAGCTAACAAAAGCTTGGTCATGGCATCCGAGGTGTTGATTTGATTCAAGATACTTATAGTTAGCTATGTAGAACTTTGTTATGGATATAATCAGTATACCTATACTTCAAATTGTAATTTTTCATTGTCAATTGACCAATTATATTATCAATAAGTTACTATTAGGCAGTGTTATCAAAACCAAACGGCACCAGCCGGTTCAACTAGTTGACCAGGAACCAGCTAGTGGTCCGGTTTGGTTCCAATGTTGAACCGGATTGCAATTGAACCAATCAACAAACCACGTAAACCGCAATGAACCGGGCGGTTTTAGGCTTTGAACCAGTTTGGTTCAAAGTTGCGGCAAATTCGATTTTCATAAAAGAATTTATGTTTATGCTTTACAATTGATTGAGAATCGAACTCACCCCCTTTGCTTCGTAGTGCAAGCATTCAACCACTAGGCAAAATGAGCACTTTCACACTATACATATATGTAATAAATATGCTTAATTTATAATTTATAAATTAATTAATTATAATATTAATGAACAGCGGTTGAACATGAAGAAGCAAAGGTTATAGCGTAGAATCGAGAACCAAAGCCTTGATTGGTTCAAGCCCTGGTTCGTTTCTGATAACTATTGCTACTAGGGTCATCCGAATGTAAAGCTTTTCACGAGATATTGCGAAGCTTAACAAAGTGGTTCTACAAAATTTCCACGTCATTGTTAACGATATGTTGACATATTGCCTTAGAATGGCGAAATAACGGTGGTATGGTAATAGGCAATGCGCGAATATGAGCCACCATAGTATAGATCTTTAGTTCCGATTCTGAATGTGATTAACTATATATATTCTGGACATGTAAAAGTACAACGTTATTATGATAAAAGGGGCATTAATGTACATTAACAGAAATCCAGTGGTCCAAAATAATATAGACTCTTAGCATGTAGGGGCTCCGTCAACCAACAAAATACGGGCAACTGCCCTAATTATAATGACAAATTAATTTTGGTTCAGACAAAAAAGAAAAGGGAACTAAAAACAAGTGATTGGGTTTTACTTACTCAACAATAAGGCATTCCCATCATGGTTTTAATACCCGGACCGGACTGCCAGTTGAACCGATTTAACCGGAAATTGGTCCTAGTCACAGATTGGGTTACACTGGTTACACTCCAATCGGTCATTCGGCAATACAATACTCTCTATGACTCTCTAAAATACTATGAAAAAATATGCGGTATGCGTAAGTGTATTTTTCAGAATTTCGGGTGCAAAATATAATGCCTTTTTAAACATTAGGAGACCCCGGGTATTTATAGAAATCAAAGGGTCCTCCATAAGTTACAATTTTCCAATCCATAGGGTGCAACTTGTGCCTTTTCAAACATATAGGATTGTTTCGCAATTATGTGAAAGATCATGCCCTACCAGTTATAACTCATAGGTCAAAAGAGATCCGACCTGGGGTGCATGCGCGAGTTAAGCCCAACGCACATGGGTCGCGTGTGATTGGGCTGTACTTCTTTCAATTCATCGTTGGCCCAATGTAACTTTAATTATTAGTTTAATTCATATTGGCCCCATAGAATTATTTAAATCCGTTAAACCCTAATGGACCCAACCCTTTAAGCACTACTTAGGCTTACATATCACTTGGTTTTATAAAACCCAAGTCGATGTGGGATAATTCTTATAGAGTTATCCCCACTTATTTCCCCAAGCATGTCTAACTCCACGGACACCACTTTGAAACCACACACTATCCACATTCAATAACCGTTCGGACTTATTAATAACTCGTTCGAAAGATACTTGACAAGACTTTCCAATAAATTTGGAATAAATAAATTCCATCGAGTGAAACACACTCGCTTTGTGCCTTAAAGTTGGGGAAAAATAAAACCCAATGGTGAAGGAATTTTAAAAATTCCAATAATCCCTCATATGAATGGATTGGCTGAAAACATGCATTCTATAATCCTAATGCAATCGAGAGTACCACAGAAACTTGTTGCATCGAGAAATGTAGCTTTTAGCTTTGACTTTCTGTAGTGAAGTACTATCGGATATACTTGCCAATCAGTGGACGCGATGCCTTGAACCTTTTGGCATTTTGTGTATACCAATACAATAATACTTACACAACGCATTTCTTATATTGCTAATCGGTCCCTTTGTTTTGTCCTTTTATTAGACCTGGACAATGCCTGGTAACGTTCAACGAGTGCTCTAGAGACTTAGCGTTAAGAATATTCTCATAGAGGCAGTCAAACCTCACACTTGGTATAGACGATCACTTGTTAAAAGTATCCTGTTACACCACCAAGTCATAAGTATCATTAAAAGCTTGAGCTTAATCTCAATAATAACAGGTCTTGTCACTTTTCATCCTAAGAATGGATAGGGAATTGACTTCCCAAGTAACACGGGTGACTTCCCCTCCCAATTCGGTTGTCCCATTGAAACTAGTGCTTGGGACCTCCGATACAGTCTAGATTGGGTTGCCATTGTATTGGTTTGATCCTTTAAAGGGCTTTAACCTGATTCCCATCGATGAAATATCTACTAGATCTTTTGATAAGCCCTTGGTTAAAGGATCAACTAAATTATCTTTCGATCATACATAATCGATGGATATCACACCACTAGCTAGCAAAGATCGGACGGAGTCATGTCTCTTTTTAATATGTCGCGACTTTCCATTGTACATGGTTTTACAACCTACCAATTGCCAATTGACTGTCACAAAGTATGCAAATCACAGGCATTGATTTAGACCACATCGATACATCCTCAAGGAAGCTTCGTAACCAATCCGCTTCTTCAGCAGCTAAGTCTAACTCTATGAATTCCGATTCCATAGTAGACCTAGCGATGGAAGTATGCTTCGATGACTTCCAAGAAATTGATGCGCCTCCAAGAATATACACATATCCACCTGTGGATTTAGTATCCTTGGAATCCAAGATCCAATTTGCATCGAAGTACCTTTCAAGTACTTCTAGATATCTTGTATAGCATAGCCCATAGTTAGTGGTATACCTTAGATACCTAAGTACCATAACTATCACTTTCCAATGCTCTTCATTGGGATTGTTTGTATATCGATTTAATCGATTTATAGCATTCGTTATATCTGGTAGTGAGCTATTCATGAGAAACATTAGACTGCCCACGATCCACGAATACTCAAGTTGGTTAACACTCTCTTCAAAGCGTTTTTTGAGTTTAGATCCGACTTCTATAGGAGTCCTTGCTACTGCGTCACTTTCTAAGTCAAACTTTTCAAGCATTTTTTTAACAAAGTAAGACTGTGACAGAGCATAGCCCTGAGAAGTCTTAGTAATCTTCATACCAAGCATTGATGACTTTCATGTTAAAGTTGTATGACAACATGCTCTTGGTAGCTTTGATATTATCTTGATTACCAATTATAATCATATCGTCTGCATAAAGACATACAATAACATAATCATTTTTATCACCTTTCTTGCAGATGCATTTGTCACACTCATTAATTCAAAAACTATTCTTCAACATTACTCGATCGAATCTCTCATACCGTTGTTTAGGTGCTTGTTTAAGTCCATACAAAGACCTAACCAATTTGCACACCTTGTGTTCTTTACCTAGAACCACAAACCCTTCGGGTTGTTTCATATAAATTTCTTCTTCTAGTTCTCCATTAAGGAACGCCATCTTAACATCCATCTGGTGTATCTCTAAATCATACAAAAGCTGCAAAAGCTATGATCATTTGGATAGACGTTTTTCTTTAGACTAGGTAATAGGTATTGAAATAATTCAGTCCCTCATTTTGCTTGTATCCTTTGACTACAAGCCTTTCCTTGCATTTGTCAATGGAACCATCCTCTTTCAACTTCTTCTTGAAAACCCACTTGTAACCCAAAGGCTTATACTCAGGTGGAAAATCCACTAGTTCCCAAGTGTGGTTTTGAAAAATAGAGTCTATTTCACTATTTACAGCATCCTTCAATAAGAAGCCTCCGGAGTGGACATAGCCTCTCTGTACGTTTGCGGTTCCTTTTCCAACAAATATGTTAGAAAGTCTGGCCCATATGAAGTTTCCTTCCTTGTTTTCTTACTCCGTCGAGATTCTTCTTCTTCTTCTTCAATTCTAGAAGTATCTGGTATTTCACTAACGTCCATATAATCTTTATGAGCATATTCACCAATCTCTATGATTGTCTTTGAATTATATGGAACGATACTTTCGAAGAAAGAAGCATTTTGAGCCTCAAATATCGTATTTGTGTGTATCTCATAATTATCCGACTTATACGCCAATAACCGATGAGCACTACTATTATGAGCATATCCGATAAATACACAGTCTGTCGTCTTTGGTCCTATTCTAGTCCTTTTGGGAAGATGAATAGGTACCTTGGCTACACAACCCCAAATCCTTAAGAATTTGTAGCTACGCGCATCAATTTGCCACAATTCATAACGCGTAACAATAGCTAACAGCAAGTGTCAAAGTTTTAAACCAAATCAAATTCCAAATTCAAACTATTTTAAACTAAACTAACAATAGCACACAGACTGATTTATCAGAGTTTTAAATTGTCGTAACAATACCTAACAGCAAGTGTCAAAGTTTACTGATTTAAAAAAAAAAACGTAACAGATTATCAAATTTTTGTCAAATTATAACGCAAGTAACAATAGCAATTATGAATGAAGAAATTACACAATCTGACTAAGAAACTATACTTCTATTTGAGCAATAACATGCAAATAGATACTAACAAAAGTCAACTTTCAGAACTTAAATGTGAAAAATGATGACTTTAATAGTTACTTGGTTTATAACCAAACAAACCAATTAACAAAAAAATAAATATCAATTAACAAAAAAAATAGTGATAGGATATACAGAGACTATATGCAACGTTAATGATTAAGTAGGCAAAACACTGATTATAAAAACAGTCACGACGTAGACTTTCAAAAATTATATTTGACTTCCAACTAGAAATTAAGACACTAAGAAAATAAACCAAATAATTGTAACGTTTTAAGATATAGTCAGAACATAGAAACAAAACACAGCGTATGGTCAAGTGTTTCGTTACGTTCAGAATTTCCAATTTCTAGAAAATATTGTTTACCGAAAATTAAAAAGAAATAAGAATTTAATATTGTTAGTTTCGTAGTACAATAATCTTGTATTAAACTGAAAATTAATAATAACATAAATAAATTATAACGAAAAAATTAGAAAACTTACTTGTCAAGTTTTCCGTCTTCCAAACGATCTGATTTGTAGAAAACATTGTAATAGAATCACAAATTCAATGGTTTCAGATTTAATTCAGAACAATACGAGTGTATCACATTGTCCCCTTAAATCCTTATTGTCTAGCCTCTTTCGACTTCGAGCCGTCGTGGATAACGGATTTCCAAATTCCCAGGATACAACGACCTTCTCGCAAGTTCAGAGGAAGTGACACTCCAAACTCCAATCGGTCATTTCGCAATACGATACTCTCTACGACTCTCAAAATACTATAGAAAAATATGCGGTGTGTGCAAGTGTATTTTTCATGATTTCGGGTGTAAAATGTAATGCCTTTTAAAGGTTGGGGGACCCCAAGTATTTATAGAAATCAAAGTGTCCTCCAAAAGTTACAATTTTCCAATCTATAGGTGCAACTTGTGCGTTTTCAAACATGTAGGACTGTTTCGTAATTATGCGAAAGGTTATGCCCTTTCAGTGATAACTAGCGGGTCAAAAGAGATCCGACCCGGAGCGCATACGCGGGTCAAGCCCAACTCATGAGTGTCGCGCATGATTTGGGCCGGGGTTCTTTTAGTTCATAGTCGGCCGTTACTTTAATAATTGATTTAATTAATATTGGCCCAATAAAATTATTTAAACTCTTTAAAATGCAAGAGACCTAACCCTTTAAGCACTATTTAGGCTTATATATCGCTTGGTTTTACAAAACTCAAGTTGATATGGGATAATTCTTAAAGAGTCATCTCACTTATTTCCCCAAACATGTTTTCACGGACACTACTTTGCAGTTACACACTATTCATACCTAATAACCGTTCAAACTTGTTAATAACTCGTTAAAAAGATCTTTGACAATAATTTCCAATAAATTTTGAATAATCAAATTTCATCAAATGAAACCCACTCGTTTTGTATCTCAAAGTTGGAAAAATAAATAAATCACAGCGGTTAAGGAATTTTTAAAATTCCAACATTATATATATTATGAACATGTAAAAGTAAAACATTATTGTGATAAATGGGGCATTAATGTACATTAACCGAAATCTAGTGGTCCAAAATAATAGACTCTTAGCATGTAGGGGCTGTGTCAACCAACAAAATACGGTCAACTGCACTAATTATAATGACAAATTAAATTTCGTTCAGACAAAAAAGAAAAGGGAACTAAAAACAAGTGATTGGGTTTTACTTGCTCAACAATAAGGCGTTCTAGCAGGCCCGGTTACGAGGCAGCGCGGGCACAGCAATGGCTCCGGGTCTAAAAATTCTGGAGGTCTAATTTTTTTTTTTATTAAAAATGTTTCAGAAAAATCTAGAGAGAGAGGATAAACTATAAAATCATAGGGGCCCAAAAATTTTACTATGTAGGTAATTATCTATTTATATGCTTTTGTTTTTATTTTTAATTATTAAATAATATTTTACTCATTTTTGTCAACTCGGGTTTAGGAGTTTCTAAAAAATTTCAATCTTTTTATGAACTTACTTTTAATTGCTATAACATATTTCTAGTTTTCATTGTATCAATATGCATTTCAGATTTACTCAATCCCTATTGCCTATTTTTATAATTTTTAAGTAATAAACCGTTAAGCCCTTTTGAGCAACTCAAATTTTTAAAATTATCTTGAGTTATTTTCTAAAAATAGAGTCACCCTAAAAGGTAACACTTTTAGATATTACAACTTAATTTATTCGGTTTAACAATCTTGGGTATTGGAAAGAATAAGTTGAAAAATAATGATATTGAGTGCATAATTAATGACTTTACATCTAAAAATGTAAGAAAAAATTGTTTTAGATGAGATGTAATATTTATACAGTAATAATTAAAAGTTTGTTGATGTTAGATGATTAAATTTTGATTTTTTTTATTTATATAAAGGGGCACAAAAAAAAATTCTTGCTCCAGGCCCCGAATTTACCATGGTAGGACCTAATTCCTAGCATGGTTTTAAAACTCGAACTGGATCGCCAGTTGAACGGATTTAATCGGGAACCAGTCTTGGTCATAGGTTAGGTTACACCGGTGACGCATGAATGATTAAAAATCAGTATATTTTGCAAAAATCGTTGAATCCAGCAGTTCAATCACTGGATTTAAAAACATTAAAATATGATGAGCAATAATAATGATGTGTATATTATTATGAATAATAGGTACAGGTTATATAGCCCTCATATGGACTCATCAAGTTATTCTATAATTACACATAGATACACAAACTTATATAATATAACATTCCCACTCAAGTTGGCATATAGATGCCTAACTTACGAACAAAGACGGATGTAAATAACATTCAAGAGGCTTCATAAAGATATCAGCTAGTTGCGATATGGCATGAGTGTAAACAGGAAGAATAAGACCGGATTGTAACTTATCACGAACAAAATGACAGTTAATTTCAATGTGTTTTGCCTGCGCATGAAAAAATGGATTATGAATAATCTGAATAGCAGACTGATTATCACAGTATAACCAAATGGGCCTTGTAGGCGACACCCTCAAGTCACGAAGTAGAGCAACTAACCAAACAATCTCACATGTAGTAGTAGTCATGGCACGATTTTCTCCCTCTGCTGAAAATGAAGATACCACATCCTGCCTCTTGTAACGCCAAGAAACAGTATTAGAATCAAGACGAATGAAATAACCTGTCGTAAAATGTCGCGTGACCTGACAACTAGCAACATCCGACTCAAGGTGTTAAGGTGGCGGCTTTAGGTACGAGGCCGACTTAAGGTAACAGCTCAAGGTAGCAACAAGGGTATGTTTTAGGGTTTTGTTAGATATGCAAAGATCGACGGTTCTGATGTTATGTTAAAATCTGAATAGCAATAATAATGTTGTGTATATTATTGTGAATAATATGTACACATATATAACCCTCATATTAACTAATCAAGTAATTCTGTAATTACTCAAGTACATAAACTAATATAATCTAACAAAAACTCAGTCTGAGTTTTACTAAACAGACCGGTTCAACTGGTGCATTTATCCCCAAAAGCACACTTTCTTCTACACAGTTGGCCGGCACATCAACCAAAGAAAGTCCTTGCACTTGGATACTAGTTTCAATAAGCCCACTTTTTAAATATATTTAAATTTAATGGTACACAATATTATTATGTCAAATGAATTACTTTTTCTATAATTTCACACACGTTTTAATCTTTGGGAGGGCTACGGAGTCACTTATTGTTGTTAATTTGCAGTCTTGCACACAACTAGAAATATTTCCCTTTTTTTTTTGGCAACCAATCACAATCCTCGGAAATATTTTATGTACAATTGCATCTGTTGAATTCTACAATGTATTATGACAACATGTTTTATTATTTAGTTTTATTTTTTTTTTT
>MKEJ01046854.1:0-15585 GCA_001753735.1 Embelia ribes | reverse complement strand
TATTAAAAAATAAAAAATTAATCAAATTTAATAAATAAATAAAATGTAATAAATTAATTAAATAAAAAATAGTAATTATGTAAAAAAAATAAAAGTAAAATGACAAATTTAATAGGGGAGTGGTGGGCCCCAAAGGGGTGAGAAGGGAGGGGGGGAGAGAAAGCAATTTGCATTTTTATATAAAGAAGGTGCAATCCACCAATCCCGGATATAACGCTCAATTTGCACCGCTTCATTATGCCTTCACTGCTAGCCCTCACAGCTAGATGGCATAATACCCCACGTCACAACAATAATTGCGGTTTCATCTACTAATATTTTATCGTTCTACCACGATAATGTCTGGATTACCCTTCCAAGAGTAACAATAGCACCTAAATTACAACTAGTCAATATAGAACTTCGAGCTTCTAAAAAAGAGGTGCTACTCGCCCATCGATTATGTAACGCTTGACGTGTGTCACATCGTAACGCTTTAATTGCGGTTTCATCTATCGATAGTTGTCGCACCATCATGATATTTCGTGGCTTGCTTTTTCTAAGAGCACGTAAAAGATATGGATTTCTGGTCTCAAAAATGCGTAGTCATAATGATCAAACAAATATATTTATCAAGTGCACATTAAACAATCAATAGCACATTGACCGGGCATGGCATTCTTTTTATGCATTGTGTAACCCGATAAAACACTTTAAAAAATTGGAAATACTTTTTTGTCATGAAAAATATGATAAAACTTCTATGAACAATTGGTAAAAATGAAGCATCTAAAACTTTTTCATTCACAATGAAGCTACTTTTCTTGAAGCAAAGGAAATGCCATTTCCCTCATGGAATGAGATCACTGATTATACTAATCCCTTCAAATTTCGAAAAAGATGACTAATATTAGGTTTTGCTCAAATTCTTTACAAGCAACTTCTAGTATACTATTTAGATACAGCTAATCACTTGTGTATTTTTAACCCCCGCCATCTTAAACCAAACACTCAGAGACCATTTTTCTACCAAAAATTCGACATTAAGTTCACGTTTCAAATCATCACCTTCACTGGTTTCTCAACTGCTGCTGCTCCAGCCTCTTGCAGCATCTTCACCACTCCATGCATTGAAGGGCGATTAATCGGGATAGCACTAACACATAGAAGGCCGATATCGAGAACCTTGCAAATTTGCTCATGGTAAATGGAATATTTGATATTTTGGTCAAGTATATAATCAATTCCTTTTTGTTCCAAGTTGTTGCATACCCATGTAACCAGGTCCTTCTCCCCCAGCTCAGGATCGATTGGTCGTTTGCCTGTTAAGAGCTCTAGTATAACGACTCCAAAGCTGTATATGTCGCTCTTTTCGGTCACTCGGAGAGTATATGCATATTCTACAAACAAATAAATAATTAGTATTAGGAAAGTATATAAAATCTTAAGCGGAAATACAAAATATGCATATTCTATAAACAAATAAATAATTAGTATTGGGAAAGTAAACAGAATCTTAAGCAGAACTAAAAAATACAAGGACTATCGCCGTGCAATACCAAGGATAGGAGAAGGCACCAGAGGCTATGAAACAAAGTGTCGGCCAAATTGCCACGAAAGCAGAGTTAATACAATAGATAGGACAATACATCACAAGAAAATCAACTCACTCACACTCAAGACGAAGAAGCAAAACAAACTTTCACCATCATGCCCAGGGAATTATAATGTTCAACCCCAAAATTTGTCTAGATGAACGTTGCTACATGCAGTCCAATGTTGAGTCAGTAAAAGCTCTGAAAATTTTGACACAATGGTGTAATTTCTTGTTAACAAGCTGGCTTTGGTGCAACATTTAAAGCACAGGTTAAAACTTGAAACAAAACTTCGTAACATATTGTAGACCGTAAGCTCGCCTGTACAATATGGTATGCCAAAATTAAACTATTGAAACAATTGCTTAGGCAAAAAGGAGGATGGTAAACCGTATAAATACAAGAGAAAGAAAGAAGAACTAAAATTATATGATATTTTCTAAAAATTGATCAAATTAGGTGTGGAAAGGGAAGTTCATAATTTTCTATTTTGACGAAAGCAACTAAGCATAAAACTACCCAAAAAATTAAGGTTGCGTGTTTGTTGTTAACTTAAGCTTCCGTGAGAAAAAAACAAGCTGGGGTTTTGGTGTATAAGCAAACCTAGGGGTCATCCATGAAAAAAAGTTAGATATTGTGTTATAAAATGAATTTAATAGTAACAACTAAAGCAATACTAACAACTAAAATTATATGATATTGTTGTATTTTTCAATTATCAAAAATGAATTTAATACCAACAACTAAAGCAATACTCCAAGACTCATAAAATTAGGTGTCATTCGGGAAAAAAAGTTAGATATTGTTTTATAAACGATTTTTTACTGGTAGTGCTAAGGATATAACAAAGTTTAAGCTATAAAATGATTAGATACAATTAATTTCCAGCAGATTGCAGAAAAAATATTGATTAACCCCTGAAATTATCATGATGAAACTAAATTTTTTTTTTGCAGGTTTCTTAAAAACACGTTTGTAACAATTAGAACAATAACACAAGTTCAAGCTTGTATGCTAGAAGAATTTCAAAATGGTTTCAAGGGGCCAATTTGCTAAGCATATCCTCAAACTTTTCAATGGTAGTTCTAGGACAAACCTAGCAAAGTGCTTATACACAATATCATGGAAGCCAGATTAGAAAAATCAATAACGAATAAGATAATTCATAATACCTGGCGCGATATACCCACAAGAACCAGCGATAACAGACATAGATTCGGCTCCCCTGTTCACCATTTTAATCACTTTAGCAACTCCAAAATCCGAAATCCTAGCGCCAAAATCTTCATCCAACAAGATGTTATTCGACTTAATGTCCCTATGAACAATCGGGGGCACACAATCATGATGCAAATATGAAAGCCCATCGGCAGCATCCGAAGCTATTCTTAGCCTCGTAGGCCAATCCAACAATCTGCCCTTATTGCTATGCAACAAATCTCCTAAGCTCCCATTTGGCATATACTCGTACACCAATAGCTTAAAATCACCAGCATTACAGCAACACCATAACCTCACAATGCTCCGGTGTCTGATTTTCCCTAAAGTTTCCACTTCGGTTTCAAATTCGTCTTTCTCGGAATTGAAATTGCCAATGGTCTCATCTCTGTCGTCTATCTCTTTCGTGCACAGCTTCTTCACTGCGACGACCTCACCACTGTTGAGCTCAGCTTTGTAGACCTTACCAGAACTTCCAAATCCAATCACATTTTCTTCGGTTAGGCAATTCACGATTTCGGTTTTGCTAAAATCCAATTTATGAAACGACCTCCACTTCATTATAGAAGTATCTTTATGGGATTTCATCAACTTCCAATATTGCCAAAAAAACATCAAAAACCCAACTAATAAAATCAGCAAAATGGCAGTTAAAACCAATCTATGTATCCAAGCTTTAGTTCGATTTATACCCTTAGATTTTCGATTACAATGATTAGGAAGATCCCCACATAAGCCCGGGTTACCTAAAAAGCTATCATCGTACGCACCATTCGCGTATGAGGGTGGGATTATGCCAGTTAAACGGTTATAAGACAAATTCAGAGTATTTAGTTTCAGATTCTGCAAATCTAATGGAATTTCACCCGAAAACTGATTATATGAAAGATCTAGGTAATTAAGCATAGGGAAACCACCAATTTCATAGGGAATCTCACCAGATAAGCTATTATTCGCTAAATTAAGCTCGTTAAGCTGCTTCAGAGACGCTAATCCATCTGGGATTTTCCCCGAAAGCTGATTGTTACTTAAATCAAGCACTCCTAATAGTCCTAAATTGCTAACTGTAGATGGAATTGGCCCCAAGAGCTCATTATCAGACGCTGAAAACTCGACCAATTTATTCAAATATCCAATTTCTCCTGGGATACTCCCCGAAAACTTATTATGCAAGATATATAGAACAGAGAGATTCGATGCACCATATATTGTACGCGATATATTCCCAGAAAATAAATTATCACTGATATCAAGCAAACTGACATGTGGCAAGCCCCAAAACTCAGACGGAAACTCTCCCGAGAATCTGTTTCCTCTCAGCCTGACCCGCCACAGAGTTTGGCACTTTCCATAAACTTCCGGAAACACACCCGAAAAAAAGTTGTTTATCAAAAGTAACTGCTCCAAAACCCCATTTTTGCATAAAAATTGTGGTAATTCTCCCGAGAACTGGTTCGTAGACACGTCGATGGATACCAACGGCGAGTTCCTACCAAGTGAACTCGGTAAAGACCCGTTCAGGCTGTTATCAAACAGTTTGAGTTCGTACAAATTCGGGGATTTAGCAATGCTTTCGGGCAAAGGGCCTGTCAATCGATTATCCTCCAAATTAAGCGAACTGAGTGGGAGTTGGCACAACTCGTCGGGGATCGGCCCCGTCAGCTTGTTAGCCGAGGCATCAAACCGCCGGAGCCCGGGGATCCTCCGCCACCCCTTTGCCGGGATCTCACCGGAAAATGAATTGTTAAAAAGTTCGATCTGCTCGATACTCTTCATCTCAAATATCACACCCGGTATCGGCCCCGTGAGCCCGTTGTCTGACAATTCGAGGTTTCTGAGTCGACTCAGCCTAGCAAACTCGTCCGGGACCTGCCCCACCAGATTACACCCACTCATCCAGAGGTTCTCCAGATTACTCAAATTCCCGAGTCCGGGACTGAGTCGACTCGGTGGGAACGGATTATAAGCGAGTTTGAGCTCCCGTAAACTCGTAATCTCCCCAAGCGAATCCGGAATGGAACCATTGAGTAGATTATTGACCAAGTTAAGCACCTGGAGCTGCCGGAACCGGCCGAAACTCGCCGGAATATTGCCGGAAAAACTGTTACCCAGCAGCGTAAGGAACCTTAACCCCACAATATCGGCCAGAGTGTCCGGTATCGGGCCCGAGAACAAGTTATCATCGAGGTTGAGTACTGTAAGTGTTCGGCATTGCGAGATCGAGTTCGGGAGGGAGGAGTTGAGGTTGTTGTATGCTAGCGAGAGGGACGAGAGAGATGGGAGGCGGCAGAGGAAGATTGGGAACGGGCCCGAGAACGAGAGGTTCGAGAGGTCGACGGACACAACGGGGCCGGCCGGGGAACCGCAGGCGATCCCGGTCCAGTTGCAGGGGTTCGGGTCGCGGGGGTTCCAATCGGATAAATAGTCGGCGGTATCCGAGAGCGAGCGCTTGGCTTGGAGGAGGTATAGGCCGTCCTGGGTCAGCGAGAGAGATAGGGGGGAGAGAGACAGGGAGAGAAAGAGGAGGGAGATGAGGGTTTGAATTTTCATATTTGTTATTCTAAATTAGTGAGTGAGAATGGGTGTGTGTACATATATGTGTGTGTGTATGTATGTATGTATGTATAGGTGGTGGCGGTTATAGTGTGAGTGGGGATGGAGTGTGTTGACGGTGTTAATCTGATATTTGTTGTCGCACGGATAAAGAGAGAGAATATGGTTTTAAATTGGATTTAGGATTTTGTTAAATCTTTTTTTTTATATTTATTTATTTATTTTTTTGATAACCAGGTTTGAATATTTTATTCTCGAGGGGAGATGGGATTAGTTGTCTGCGTCAGCAATGGAAAGGGGTATTATGGGAAATCTAGCTGTTTTACCGGTCAAAAATCCTTCACCGCAATATTTTAAAATTTGGTTCAGATCAGCGGATTAAATCGGTCGAATCAAAATTTAGTTTATATTTTAGATCAAATTGTACCAATTTTTCAAACATAATTCAAAAACGTCCCTTTTGGTCAATTCATTAAATTTAGCGATTGAACCATCGATTTTGAATAATTTATGAATTTTGATTAACTGAACTAGATGGATATAATTTATTTTTGAAAAAATTTCCATAATTTCTCCCTTGCAAAAATGGTAAAAAGAAGCTATTGGATCCCCTATGAAACTATGTGTAATTAGTTGGCTATTATTATGAAATATTTCTAGCTAGTTTTAAGGTCATGATAGTAAATATATTATTATGAAATATTTCTAGCTTGTTTTAAGGTCATGATAGTAAATTATATTTATGTACGGTTATACATGGCAATGACTAATGATTTTGTAGCATATTTGCTCTTAATATGCAGCACCAATTGTGGTAAACGAACTCATATCAATTTCAATATAAGATATGACAAGTGCAAAGAATTTTTGGTTGATTTAATATAAAAATAAATACTAATTAATTTCATGTTCAGATTAAGAATATAATACTAAAATGTTATTATATAGAATTACAGTTTCAACAATTATTTGTACTTATTTCAAAAATTCTTCTTCAATTATAAATTATTAATTTATTTATACTTAATTTATAATATCATGGTTTAACTCACCATGAATTATTTTAATGATGTAAAAACTAATATAATAAGAGTAAAAAGTTGGAATCTCTAGTCCAAATTTTATACATACCTTAAAAAAAGAAAGAAAAATCCAGATCATATATATATAACCACAAATATATGAAAGCCCATACTGATTTATTAAGAGAGCAATGAGAAAGGAAAGAGAGAAAAAGGGAAAAAGATTAGAAGTGCAGCAAATTTTAAATTTAATTAGGAGTGAAGAGAAGGAGAAGAACAAGAACGTGAGTTAGTGTGTTAGGAAAGTGAATTAGTCTATTACAAATATACCCTTGACCATTTTGCTTTTTGTCCATCAAAATTTGTGAATAAGAAATCTTTTAAAGGGCAAATTAGTAACATAAAATTTAACACAGCCTCATTTTTGTATACAAAGATTAGATTTATAGATGGAGAATTTTTTCCTTCCCATAAAAATTTTATATAGACCTTGAAAGTAGTACTAGGTATTTGTTTGGAGGCAGCTTTCTAAGTAAAAAATTAATTTTTTATGAATATATAAAAAATAAACGTGTGTAGTTTAAAATTTTTAGTTTTTAAAGTCAAAACAATACTAACTTTAAGTTTAAAATTAGAATAGCCAAATGTAAAAAAGTTTTTAAGAAAAAAAATAAAAAATTAAAATTTTAAGACTGCAACCATACAAACAATTCCTAAACTTGTTGGCTGGTAACTTGTTATATATCAAAATAAATGAATCTACAGTTTCTCAATAGCAAAAGCGCGTTTTCATTTTCCCATGATAAAAAACAAAAAGAGGTATTTTATCCTGTAGCCTATAAAATTTGTGGGCTTTTTTGGTATTCGTATATAAATTTCAGTTTATCAATTTTTTTGCTTAAAGATCTAGATAATGTTTGACTGATCAATTTTTAAAATGAGCTTATTTGCTATTTTGGCCTATATATATTGAAGTTTAAATTTGATACATCCAATTATTCATTTTTTTTAAACAGAAATAAATTGAAATATTTATTTAAAAAGTCTAACAAACCAACATGTGTTATCCTAGTTCAAGAAAGAATACAAAAATTCATAACGGGCACCTACGAATATCAGTTGACCCATAACTTTAGGAAATTTTTATATATATCCATGAGTTCACGGTCACTATAAATTTTCAAGAGAAAAATTGACATTTGAAATTGAAATTAGCTGATCATATTTGATTTTGGTTGGAAATTAGACTCCAAAAATTTGCAATGATACTAGAATGAAAAACTATGGGTATGTAACTGCAATATGTAAAACCACGGGTGTATAAATTGTATTAACCTGAACTTTCTGGCGTGAAGGTGTGAATTAGGTTAACTACAACAATACTCCCCATATTTCCAACCATAATTCTATTTGATGCTCATCGTTTTAATTATAATGTAAATGGTATACGTTGTGAAATTTTGGTATATTTGATCCCTCAAATTTAAGAAAAGGGACAAAGTTTGTTCCTACTTTAGGTTTTTCTCATATTAAAAATCCTAAATCCTAAAGTATACAAATTAGAATATGATGTCAACATAAATGATCATGAAATGACTAATTTACACATATTAAATCACATATGGTCAATTAATATTATTTTATTTTTCGATTCATTAAAGTATTAACAAGTCATCCTAGATATTTCACTTTGCATGTGGTTGATGTTATCAAAAGTTTCTTCATTGCTTCTTCTTCCGCATCTTTATATTCTTAATTTACCTCCTTAATTGGTTTTTGAAATCATGGTTTTGCAGTATGGATTACATTGAATAGGTGAAAAGTCGCCGCATGATCTTGTGGTGACTAGACAAAGTTGTCGATGTTGTTCATTAAAATTTGAACTATATGCTTGCTTTCCTCTATAGTCAGGCTTAATGTTTTTCATTTGGGATTGGTACTTTATCGATTCCTCTTCTACCTTCTCTTCCACTTCATTTATGAGATGACAAAGCATCAGATATGTCAGACAGTTCGTTGTCTACAGTGCATTCGTCTGCTTTTCTTATGCAGTTTACTTGCATATTTTTTGATATTTACAATATTGTTTCCACGTCAATGAGGTGTTTAAACATTTTCTACAAGTGCATGGTTCCATTTATGGTTTCAATTCCCTTGCTCGTAGGAAATCTATGCTTCTCGTGAAAGGTAGAGGATACTCCATTGATAGTGTGTAACTATGACCTCCCAAGGATTTCGTTATATAGTGACTCGTTTATGGCTACAAAGAAATGGTTCTCTTCCTGTGTCTTATTTCTTTGGATTTTCAATTCGACGATCAATAAATCAACAAAGAAACAGCAACAAAAAGTATTCTCTTTGAAACTAAAAGGACCAATTATGACATTGTGTTCAAAATAAAGAACAATATTATTTCTCTCTATTCAAAACTTAGTAACTATTAATCATGGTTTTAAAAATCGGTCACTACTTTTATGTAACACTGTTACATAATAATTTCGAATACCACATAAAGGGATATATGTCAATATAGTAGTAAGGATAGATTTCTGGTATGTATCAGTAAAAACCATTACGTATTCACTATTGCGAAATTGTATCGTGACTGATACAAAAATTAAAAAATCAAAGAAATAGTTTTTCAAAGATAAAAATGTTCGCGGTTTCGATTTCTACAATCATTATTCTATGCCTATTAGGTCCCAAAACCTCGTCACCATAGCGGCCACCATTAGGGAGGTTACAACTGTATTTAAAAATTGCTATTAATATTGCAGTTAAAATTATGAGGACCAAACATAACATTTTAAATAACTACGGAGACCGTAAGTGTAATAAACCGTGTGAATATTTCAAACAGGACCCATCCCACGTGTCAAAGCATTTGCATTTATTTATCTATTTTAGGGACACAAAATTAGTTAATATTATTTTTTTCACCACGTCAAATTACATAATGGTTACATAAAATAAGTAATTACGAGTTTGATTATGGAAAATTAAAAAGTAACTATTCAATTTATCAAACATAAAATAATAATTATGTCACAATAACCAGTCCCACTATCATATATATGTGGCTTATTTTTACTGGGTTCGTAAACAAATAATTATGTATTGTATTGGTATAAGTAAAATTTTAAAATAAAAAATAGCGTAATATTTAAAAAAATAATATTTTAGTAAAATAGATAATATTTTAGATAGTCTGATACAGAATATAAAAAATAGAAATTCTATAAAATAGAAATAGAATTAACTTTTTGGTAGCTATGATTTGAATGCTTAATTAATAATTTCCTATAGAATAATTATGAATTTCACGTCTCTATTTCACGAAAAGATTCCTAAGCTCATTTATCATTTTTTCAACTATGATTTGAATGCTTAATTAATAATTTCCTATCAAATAATTATGAATTTCACATTTCTATTTCTCAAAAATATTCCCGAGCTTATTTATTATTTTGGCAGTTATGATTTGAATGCTTAATTAATAATTTTTAAAAGTTCCTTGAGAGTAGTATTATACTATTATCTGAAAAATTAATTTTTATTGCAAAAGAAATTAAAAGCAAAAATAGTTATTTATTGGAAATATTACAAGTAATTTAAGCTGATTTTTGTAAATATTCAAAGAAAAGTCGAAATCAACTTTGAAAAGAACACATAAGGTGCTCATGAAAGCACCTTTGAAAAAGTATAGCCGACAATTGAATGCAGTTGTTTTAAATATTACCATACACCAAATGATTTTACTGTGAATGGTAATAGTAGACACGTTGACTAGTCAAAGCCATCACTAATTCTAGGAAAATTTTATTTATTTATATACTTTCTTTAGTCTCATAAATATATGCCTATATTTATTTACTAATAATAATTTGATTGGTAGAAATCAATTTATAAAAATATTTTTTCACTAATAATATTTTGATTCTTAAATATAATTTTAATAATTTCTATTATGATAAGATATTTTATATTTATGCATAAATATATATGTATATTTTAAGGTTGTACATGATCTTATATAAAATTTAATTTTATTAATTTCTATTATAATAAGTTGATATATATGTATATAATTTTAATAATTATATTGTTGTAAGTTGATGTGTGTGAATGTGATTTTAATAATTTTGTATTATGGTAAGTTTCATTATTTTAAATCTTAATTTCATAGGACATATAATTTTAATAATTTTTATTATAGTAAATTTTATTATTTTAAATTTTAATTTCCTCGAACACGTGTCAAGCAATTGTACAGACAAATATCTCAATTAAAGTAAAAGTAGTTGGATAAGACAACTTTTATATACACTAGATTGTAGTGCATGCGATGAGCAGATTATATGTATTATGTTTTTTTTTGTATCATATTAATTTTAATTATTTTATTAAATTAGTTTTGATAATTTATTTTTTGATATGATGTCTTTTTGAATTTTTTCCTTGTTTTCTAGTGATTTATAAATTTATAGAAGATTATTGATAGGATTTATGCTAAGATTATATTTTTATAAAAAAATAATATATATTTAATTTAATTTTAGGTATGTAAAGACCTTACTATGAAATATTTTAAAATTTAATATTGATTAGGATAGTATTTAAAAATTTATGGATAATTTTAAATAGGTAAAAATCAATTTATAAAAATATTTATTTGCTAATAATATTTTGATTCTTAAAGATAATTTTGTTAATTTCTATTATGATAAGCTATTTTATATTTATGTGAAGATATATAAAAATATTTTGGGGCTATGCATGATCTTATATGAAATTTAACTTTAATAATTTATGTTATGGTAAGTTGATATATATATGTATATAAATTTAATAATTCCTATTATGATAAGTTGATATATATGTATATAATTTTAATAATTTCTATTATTATAAGTATATTATTTTAAATCCAAATTTTATGGGATACATAATTTTAATAATTTCTAATATAATAAGCCTTGTTGTTTAAAATCTTAGTTTCATGGGACACATAATTTTAATAATTTCTAATATAACAAGTCTTATTGTTTAAAATTTTAATATCATTGGACACATATTAAGTAATTTTACAAACAAATATCGCGATTAAAGTAAAAGTAATTGAAGGGGACAACTTTTATATAAATAAGAAGATAGGAACATATTTCAAAATTTTTTAATATGGAACTAATCTTTTATAAAGATAATGCTATTGACATTATTTTTATTACAATATCACACATCACATTAAAAAAACTTATTTGCATAAAACTCACTAGTTATTCAAAATGCAAAACCAAAGATTTAACAAAATCTGTATATATGCATATAATGATATGTTTGTATGTATTAATTGGTTATACGTTTGTTTCCCTAACATACGTCTTAAAGGTACTTTTGAAAGCTAATTATAAAACTTGTTGCTATTCCTGATATTTTGTAAGCAAATTTAAAAGTTATTTTAAGAAGCAGTGTGTTGTTTAGTGGCAATAGGATTGTATTTTCAATTGAAAAACAGAAAAGTATATACTCATATATATGGAACCTAATTAGCATATTAGAGGATATAATTATAATTAATTAACAATAAAAAAGTAGAATATGTTTTCGAAAGCATTCCCTAAATTGCTAGCAAAAGCAACCCTAGAAAAAGGAAATACAAAGAAGCCTATGTAATGTATACTCTACCATATACCACTATCTTCTTATCACTTAGCAAAAAACAGATGAAAGAATCCCAGCAATATTTAGTTTGTTAATTTTGTTTATTTTCAAAACTCATTTCTCAAATTCACTTTTGAAAGAGTTGCTTTTTCAAAATAGGCTATATCCTAGTTTTGTGAATAAATTTTAAAAGTTGTGATAATAAGCAATCTATTGTTTGGTATAATAATTTAAAAAGTTTCTTTTAATAAAAGCAACAAAACTGGTATAATTGGTATGATTTAGGGTATTTTTTTGGTTAATATTAAGAAATGCAAAATTAGTTACTTAAAGTATATATTCCAAGTTGCTTTTAGAGACGTCTCTAAAAGAGCACAAAATGTGGAGAAATAGTTCCTTGTGAACAGACGTGTTAAAGACGCGACCAAATTTTAAAATACAACTGTCTTTAGTTCGGCTCTCAAAATAAGCTAAGAAATTTGGGGAGAGAAATTTGTTTATATTTGCGAATAAGCATACTGATGATATCTTGATGCAGAATAATCATGCCCTTTTTTCATTAATTTCGATCGTTTATAGATATTCAAATCTATTGAACATTAATTCAAGTAAAATCGCATGAAAAAGCACTAGCAATACACTGACGATGGCAACGAACAAGCATATATAAGAAAGGTATCCTTTATACCCTGTCATAGCTCAGATAAGGGGAAGCTGTATCGGATTTTCTAAATCAATAGAATTTAATCAGTTTAGGAGCAGGAGTTCCAGCCTACCAACACCAGCAAATATCGCACTGAACTCGGTTAGTGAATACCTGACCACGAAACTCCCAACTCTTAAGCTAGAGGTTTATGACCGATCGCTTGTATTTTAATGCGAATTGTGATGAGTCCTATGCAAGTGTATGGACTATGATGTTTACTAGATGTTTCTCGTAAATTTAAGAACTTAAATAACAACTATTGGGAAGTCACACGGGCTTGATTAGAACAAGTTTACAATGGATGATACTTGCGCAAACTCAATGCCACGTCCACAAAACTGTATATGGATATAACTGCCAATGTAGGTTTTTCGTAGACCGTTTTAGGACAAGGCTAGCATTGCGTTGTTGCAAGGGGTGGCATAATTTTTTGCGCTCTCTCACTCAATTACATCCCAAGCACATAAAGCATCCATTGATGAAGGTGGAAAAGAAATTCACACGAAAGCGTGGATAGAGGGAATAGAAAGATCCGCACACATTAAAAAGCATCTGAAAAAACTATACTCATATCACACCAGATCAACTCCATGTAACTAAAGACTTTAACAAATGCCAAATATTTCATCAGAGCATAAAGAAAAGATGAGCTCCACTGCACTAGTCTCAACTTCATAGCATGAAACGTCTACTGAGGATTGGGTGGGCGGCTGTTTGCAGCAGAAACTCGGGAGCCCCACTCAAGCAACTCTTTGCTTGTGTCGTCTTTGTGAACAATCACCTCTATAAAGCACAGGCAATCTTTCTTAGTACCCGTGGCCGTATCAATTGCTTCAATCAGCTCTTCCTCGCACCTCACCTACATTATATCAAGCACAGCTATGTAATGTGGTTTCTATTAAAAGTATACACACTTTCTTGAAGCACAGTCTTTTACGCATCGGGCAATACTAGGAGGTAGTAGCGTACTGAAACTACAGATATTGCTGGTTTGCCTACTCTTGGACAGATGTTCCAATGTGATTATTCTACTTCATTACGAAAGAGATTTAGATAGACAACGCAAGTTCACGCCTAATCTTTGAATAGAAGTTCCAGTGAGATGATTGTCATAACATAATCAATCGCATGGATTATTTTGCAGACTAATTCAAAGGCGGACAAAGGGTTATCATGTGATTCTCAGCTGAATAATGTGCAGAAGTGTCGTCATCGTAAACTACTGCTATAGTTTTATGATTCTATCTCAATATTTTGGCACCTAATCTACACAGATCTTCACTCATCCATATGAAAGACTTGGATACGATGAAGTCAAATGACTAATAGGGCAAAAAACTTTCATGCAGCAGTAGAAAAGAGATGCACCAAGCATAACGAGAGCTCACCTTAGCAGTCCAGCACTTCCCATCACCATTGTGGATAGCATCAACAAGCGCGGTGTAGTTCCAGTTCTTTATAACATTGTAAGGCCCATCGTGGATCTCAACCTCTATGGTGTAACCCCCATTATTTATGAGGAAGATGATTGTCTTCTGTCCGCACCTCAACATTGTTGAAATATCTTGTGCAGTCACCTGCATTTTATACATATATAAATAATAAATAAATAGAAAGTTAAGAGGCGAACTAAAAAGACGACACACTAACCAACATATCAAATATCCTTCAGGAAATGCCAATAATTTCTAGACCTACAAGAGTGATCATCTCGTATTACACCTAAACTACTGCCCATGCTCCACCATACTCCATCAATCGATTTTCTCACTTTGAACTCTAGAGTGTTTTTTGCATCACACATTTTATCTCTAAATTATGACCTCGTAACTCAAAGTTGAGTGGTTAGTTGGGAGACAAGTAAATGATGTAAGATGATAACCCGTATGCGAGGGGGGACAAAGTAGTACGAGAGCCATTATATAGGAGGCGAAGCGTATTTACTTTGCAGTATCTCAGATTTTGTTCAACATTGGTATGACATTTTCAGAAACTGATAGCATAAAAAATTGAAAGCACCTGAAAGCTACCATCTCCAATGCAAGCTATAACTCGTTTGTTCGGCACGGCCTGGGCATATCCAAGAGTTGCACCAACAGACCACCCAATCGATCCATATTGCATCTGGAATTCGTAACTGCAATCCAAATATCAATAACCATTCATATCACAAGTAATAAAAACTTTTATCGCACGGATAAGTAAAAAAACAATTACTACAACACAAATGACCCGCATCCTTGGGGCAACTTGAGCTTCTGGCAATTGAACCAGGATTCCCTGTCTCGGCAATCACAGCAGTCTCACCTGACAGCATTTTCTGAATATGTTGAAATAAAACATTAACCCTCAAAGGCTCTTTGGGCTCACACTTGAGAGGATGCCCCTCGGGCACATAAATCCTATGGTAATTCTCATACGCTGTTGTGTTCTGTTTAAGCCTTTTAGCTAGACCTCTGAGGAAATCCTTCATCAAGATACAACCGAAAGCTGGACCATTGCCAACGACCACACGCTCGGGCTGAACGATGATCGCCTTGTCTTTCTTCAAGAGGAGAGAGTACCCGACAGAGCTGTAGTCGTTGAAGATGGGGCCCGCGAAAATGTAGGCATCGGCCGATTCGACAATTTCTGCACAAAAGGCGGTGCTCACGGCCCCCCAATACGTGCCGATGAAATGGGGATGGTGTTCTGGGACAAGGCCTTTGGCCGATGGCATCACGGCGAGTGCGTAGCCACTGGCATCGGCTAATTCCACAAATGCCTCGCAGGCCTTTGCCACCCTAAGCTTTGGACCGCCGACCATTACCGGCTTCACCGCTTTGTTCAGAAACTCTGCTGCAGCTTCCAC
>MKEJ01046848.1:0-12438 GCA_001753735.1 Embelia ribes | reverse complement strand
GTCGTAGTAAACGAGATAAGTCCCGTATGCATAAGTACATTGATTTGTGCATAAGTGCATTGATTTATAGTGGTAGTAAATTATATGAGTCTCGTATATATAAGTGCATGGATTCGTAGTTAGTATGGATGAGTTAAGTCTCGTTTAATTATATATGTTGCCTCTTTATGTTGTAGGTCTGGACGAGTTATATTCTCAGATATGGATGTTACTTCGGAGGTAATGGTTGTATGTGTTACACACTTACTTAAGTGGTAATAATTATAAAATGATTATGTTCATTTTTCATGTTATATATATGATATTCACCGCTTACTATCAGATTTATCATTTTGTTAATTTCTAACCCATACATTTGTTTTTCTATAGTACATCATTATTTAACTGTATTGGTCCGAGTTTGGCTCAAGACACGCTGTATAAGCTGTGGAATTGCTTATGCAGGGGTACATTTTATAGCCAAGAGCTATTTTTGTATCAAATTATATTAATTATAGCAATGCACATTGATTTAGCGATAATATTGTACGAAAGTATAGGTATGTTCTGGCTCTTGTACGCGAGATGGAGAACATACTTATACATTTCTTCTTATTATTATTTTGTCAAGTTTACAGTTTAAAGTTGTATATTTAAACAGGTGGTTTACTGTTATTCGTAATAGTATTGTATGTTTATGTATATATAAGTTTTGGAGATTGTATTGGGGAGCCATATTATATATGTCTATGGCGGGATGAATGTATAATCGGGAAATAGATTGTATTAGTTATTATATTTCTGTTCTTTTATTTCACATCGCTGGATTACGGATTTCAGGACGTAACACACATTCATATCCTTCATCATATTTATATATCCAAAGAACTAAAGGAAATTTTTTTGTCAAAGCACACCAAAAATCACTTGCTTGAAATTATGCTGTAAGTTATTTTCCAAATCAATAACAACCATATCTAGATCTTAAAATGTTTTAGTGTCATTTGAATATTTGTTTATTAAAAATAATCAAATAGATTTTATTTTAGAGAAGGCACCCATTGAAAATTCTTGCATTAGGTGCCAATTTTTCCTACAAGCCCGTGTGAATACATACTAAAATTTTCAATTTAAAAAACTTCGCATGGTCAAAGGATACTAGCAGAGGCAAAAGATTTATGTAATTTAGGTTTATGCCAAATTGTAAAGCAAACTTATTTATTTTTATTTTGCATTTTAATTTATAAATAGCACTTAAAATAAAGATGATAAATCTATTAGCCTACCCTCGTGGGACCTTGACAAAGACAATTGCGTGGTACCATTTTCAGAATTTTCACAACTTCACTCTTTTTCCCTTTTCTTTTTTGGTGGCTTCTCTCTTTTTCTATCACCACCCCAATAATTAAAGTTAGCTATATCGGGAAATTATCAATAATTGACATTTTTCTTGTGAAACCACCTATTTTTTCTTCCTAATCTTTTGCTTTATCTATTCAGAGCTATTAAAGTTTTGAATGGTATCTTTTCAAAACACGTACCTAATCCAATGCTTAGAAATTGCATTTAATAAAAAAATATTTAATATAAGTAGTTAATTATTTGGAGAGTCTACTTTATTTTCCCATAAAAATTTACGTGTGATTACTTGTAGGGCAGTAAATAATAATACTTGAAAGGGGTGGAACAAATCAGTAATTAATGACCACTTTTAAATGTTTGGTTTCTTATAAGATATCCTCATCACTTTCATTTGTTTCAAAAATATTTACGAAGTTCGAATTTTGGCAAAATAGTGTATAATTGATATATGTTAGGAGTAATTAACATGGATGTAGTTATAGAAATATGCTCAAGTTTTATTTAGTTTATGACTTCAGAAAATAATTCTTCCTTAGGTAAGTTAATTTTTTTTTTTTATGCAATTAACTTGAATCTTGATGAATAATTTTACCCCTATATATTTAGGTGCTATTATTTAAAATTTAAAGTATGATTCCTTATTTGAACTTTTTTTTTAGTAATAATAAGGGGTAATAGTGAGAATATATTACATTTTATCATAAAATAAACTTTAACTGAAAAATTATTTTTGAACTAGCAAAAGTGAGAAATGAGCTTATTATTCATGAACGGAAGGAATAATACGAAAAACTTAAAATATAATAAAAAGAAAATTATTTCACGGATGAAACAATCGCAAGACATTACATTATATTTTTAATTATAGGAAAGGGCTCCTAATTACAATGAGTTTATGAGAGTACAACTTCTTACTATTTTCTCTGCTTTATGTGGGGCAATATCTCGTTTTATTATGAGAAAAGGTCGAACTCTAACATTTTATTTTTGATGGAACATTTTTTTCATGAATAATAATTGGTTTGATAATATTTTGATTTACTTTCATTACTAATTACGTTGTCATTATTGGAGTTTTTAAAATTTTTTCATTAAGTCGCAATATTAATATACCCACAAAAAACATAAAACTTTTATTCAGGGCAAAACTAGAGAATAACAAATGTTAAGCCTTCAATGGCAAGTTGAAGAGTCTGATTTTTCAAAAACAATTAAAAATAGTTATTTTAATCCAAAAATAATACATAGTCGATATAAAATAAGGATAATCCCATATATTCTCAAGATATGCGAGACCTGATTAAAAATTAACAGTTTGGGGTCTGAAGAAAAGTTTAAACCTCATGATGGTCAATGATAGTACCCCTAAAAACATTTACAGTCAAAAAATGAATATATACAAACAATTTTATGAATAATGATATGCACATGTAATAATGTGCGCAATAACTAATGTATATATATTTTGTATGTATTATATATGTTTTAAGTGTTAAATTTTAATTGAAAATTTTACATATATATGTATTATTTTTTACATACTACCATTCAAAATGTACCACATTAAATTTATGTGAATCTCAATAGAATTTTTTTAAGAGAATGGATTTATAAAAATCACGTGTGGCATATTCTGAATAGCAGTGCATAGAAAATCCTACATATTTATATGTATAAAATCTAAATACTTAAATATTGTGGCGCAAGAGATCAACATCCATATCTTGCCAACCAAAATTATGAACAAAATATGTGCATAACAGTATGTATGTGTATGAATATTACTCCAACTATCTAGCATGATCATTGGGAAATTACTAACTTTTCCATATTCAACTCAATTACATTATTGGTACATGTATCCAAATTAGTTGTCTTTCTCAATTGGAAATAGTGATGTAACAAGGCAGCTCACAACAATTCATATGTTCGACTTATTGAGCATTTGACTTCGTCGTGGAACGGTGGAAGCTAGGAGTTTGAATCTACATTATTTGATTTTTTATCTTTAAATATATTATCGAAACATATATATACGTACATTAAATTGTTCTTTCTACTAAGTGACAATTTGAAGATGGGATGTGCCAATAATCTACTTGATCCCGTCGAATGGACAAATTAGCAAAATTTTTATTAATAATGTGTTATTACCGTAGTACAATAATTTTATATAAAACTAGAAATTAATAATAACATAAATAAATTATGCCAAAAAAATTAGAATTTACTTGTCAAGCTTTCCGGTTATGACAACGATCTGATTTGTAGAGAATATTGTAGTAGAATAAGAAATGCCTCTCTCTCAACTTCAGATTGTCGTGGACAACGGATTCCAATGATACAATGACCTTCTCGCAAGTTTTTATGGAAGCGACACTCCGAACTCCAATCAGTCCTTTCACAACACAGTATTCTCTACGATTCTCTAAAATGCTATGAAAAAATATGCTTTTTAGAATTTTGGATATAATTGTAATGCATTAAAATATTTAAGAGGCCCTTGGTATTTATAAAAATGAAAGGGTCTCTCCAAATTTCACATTTTCCAATATTGGGGGTGCAACCACGAATAGTTGTAACTTATAGGCCAAATGGTGCAAGTTAGTATCTTTTCATACAAATGGGGTTGTTTCGTAATTAAAGGAAACATTGCAGCTCTTCATGTAAAGGAGCATGGGTCAAACCCGCCCCACTGAGGTGACACGCAGGTCAAAGTGACACGTTGACCTGACCTATTGGTCCATCGAGTCATAGGCTGTTTTAAATAATTTATGACCCAGTCAAATTTATATTTGAAGCTCAACTCTAAGTTATATAATAACTTACTTTATATAGGCCAAAATAGAGTTATTTAAACACAAAGTAGCCCAACCTTTATGCCCAAATTTTGACTTATATACCATTTGGTTTTATTAAAACAAAATTGATGTGGGATAATTCTAAATGAATTATCCCCACTTGTTTCCGTATATTGGCCCACTTCATGGGTACTACTTTGAAGTCATATACCATTCACACACGATAACCATTCGGGCTCATTACTATCTAGTTGAAAAGACCTTAGAAAGGAATTTTCAAAGAACTAGGAATCACCAAATTTCAATGAGTGGACCCCACTCGTTTTATGGTTCAAAGTTAGGAAAAATAAGCCCAACGGTTATGGAATTTCTAAAAATTCCAACAATCCCCCACATGAATGGATTGGCTGAAAACATGCAGTTTATAATCCTAATGCAATCTAAAATACCACATAGATTTGTTGTATTGGGAAATGTAGCTTTTGGCTTTGAACCTTCTGTAATGAAGTACTATCGGATATACTTGCCAGTCGGTAGATGTGATGCCTTAAACCGTTCAGCGTTTTGTGTATACCAAGACAATAATACTCTCACAATGCATTTCTTATACCACTAATTGGTCAATATGTTGTGTCCTTTTCTTGGCCGTGGATAATGCTTAGTAACGTTCAATGAGTACTCTAGAGACTTAGCCCTAAGAATATTCTCATACAGGCGGTCAAACCTCACACTCGATATAGGTGATCACTTATTAAGAGTATCCTGCTATACCCCACTCACGTACCGAGTCATATGTATCATTAAAAGCTTGAGCTTAACCTCAATAATGTATATATCTTGTCACTCTTCATCCTAAGAATGGGTTGGGAATTGACTTCCCAAGTGACACGGGCAACCTTCCCTCACAGTTCGGTTGTCCCATTGAACCTTGTGCTTTGGACCTCTAGTATAGTCTAGGTTGGGTTGCTATTGTGTTGGTTTAATCATTTAACAGGCTTTAATTCCATTCCCATCGATGAAATATCTATTAGATCCTTTGATAACCCCTTGCTTAAAGGATCAACTATATTATGCCTTCATCGTATGTAATTGATGGATATCACACTATTTGCTAGCAAAAATTGAATGGAGTCATGCCTCTGTTTAATATATCACAACATTCCATTGTACATGTGATTTTGTGCCTTGTCAATGGCCGATTGACTGTCACAATGTATGCAAATCACAGGCACGGGTTTATACCACCTCGGTACATCCTCAAGGAAGTTTCATAACCCCTCAGCTTTTTCAGCAACTAAGTCTAATGCTATGAATTTTGATTCTATAGTAGACCTAGCGATGCAAGTCTGCTTCGATGACTTCCAAGAGATTGATGCACCTCTAAGAACAAACTCATGTCTACTTGTGGATTTAGTATCCTTGGAAACCGAGATCCAATTTGCATCAGAGTACCCTTCAAGACTTTTGGATATCTCATGTAGTGCAACCCATAGTTAGCGGTATATCTTACATACCTAAGTACCGTAATTATCTCTTTCCAATGCTCTTCATTGGGATTCCTTGTATATCAACTTAATGGATTTACAACATTAGTTATATCCGATCATGTGCTATTCATGAGATACATTAGACTACCTATAATCTGTGAATACTCAAGCAAGTTAACATTTTCTTGAAAGTATTTCTTGAATTTAAATCCAACTTCTAGAGGAGTCCTTGTTACAATATCACTTCTCGAGTCAAACTTTTCTAGCAATTGCTTAACAAAGTAAGATTGTGATTGACTACTGCCCTCAAATGTCTGAATAATCTTCATACCAAGTGTTATATTGGTGACTCCTAAGTCTTTTATGTCAAAGTTGCGTGACAATATACTCTTAGTAGCTTTGATACTATCTTGGTTACCAATGATAATCATATCATCTACATAAAGATATACAATAACATAATCTTTGTTATCACCTTTTATATAGATGCATTTGTCACACTCATTGATTCGAAAACCATTTATCGACATTACTTGATAGAATCTCTCATGCCATTGTTTAAGTACTTGTTTAACTCCATACAAAGACTTAACCAATTTACACACCTTGTGTTCCTTACTTGGAACCACAAACCTTTTAGGTTATTCCATGGAAATTTTCTCGTCTAGTTCACCTTTAAGGAACATCATTTTGCATCCATCTAATGTATCTCTAAATTATACAAAGATGCAAAAGTTATTATCATTCGGGTAGACGTTTTCCTTGAGACTGGGGCATAGGCATCAAAATAATCCAGTCCCTCCTTTTGTTTGTATCCTTTGACTATAAGCCTAGCCTTGTATTTGTCAATGGAGCCATCTTCTTTCAATTTCTTCTTGAATACCTACTTGTAACCCAAAGGCTTACACCCAAGTGGAAGATCCAGTAATTCCCAAGTGTGGTTTTGAAGAATAGAGTCTATTTCACTATTTACAACATCCTTCCAATAAGAAGCCTCCGGTGTGGACATAACATCTCTATACTTTGAGGTTCCTTTTCCAACAAATACGTTAGAAAGTCTGGCCCATATAAACTTTTCTTACTGGCCCTTTTACTCTGTCGAGGTTCTTCTTCTTCTTCTTCTAGAAGTACCTGGCACTTCACTAACGTCCATATAATCTTTATGAACATACTCACCAGTCTCTATGTCTGTCTTTGAATTATATGGAAAGATACTTTCGAAGAAAGAAGCATATTGATCCTTGAATATCGTGTTCATATGTATCTCAGAGTTATTCGACTTATACACCAAGAAACGATAAGCACTACTATTATGAGCATATCAAATGAATACACAATCATCGTCTTTGGTCCTATTCTAATCCTTTTGGGAATAGAAATAGTTACCTTGGCTAGACAACCCTAAACCCTTAGGAACTTGTAGCTAGGCGCACGACCATACCACAATTCTTAAGGCATTTTCTTAGCCTCTTATGTGGTAACTTATTGAGAATATAGTTAGTGGAGATGAGAGCCTCCGGCCACAAGTTATGGGGTAAACCAAAGCTAATGATTATCACATTCATCATCTCCTTAAGCGTCTATTCTTTCGTTCAGCTGTGCCATTCAATTTTGGCGAATAGGGTATTGTCATTTGATGAATGATTTCATTCTCGGCATACACTTGAGTAATATGTGATTCATATTTACCACCTCTATCGCTCTTTAATATCTTAATCTTTTTGCCAAGTTGATTTTCAACCTCATTTTTATACTATATAAATATCTCGACATCCTCATATTTACTTCTTATTAAATAAACATAGTAGTACCAAGTACAATCATCAATAAATGCAATAAAATATCTTTTCCCATCTCTAGTTTGAACATACTTTAGATCACACACATCCGTTTGTACCAACCCTAAACGTTCAGTACTCCGTTCAATCAAGTAAAATGAAAACTTAGCTATCTTCGCCTCAACACAAGTTTCACACTTGTGATCTTTATCAATATTAAACTTAGGCAATAAATCTCGAGCAATCAATTTACGCAAAGAATTTTTATTTACATGTCTTAATCTATCATGCCATAAATTAAATGACTCAATCGAATATGCAAATATAGACACTTTATTGAACTCTTGGGCAGTATTCATTACAACTGTGCCTGCCCCGCGGGCAGCATTATCATCAATAGACTTGGCCTTCGGAGCCATAGTCATTAAATTTAGTTTAAACAAACTATTGCTTATATAACCCCTATCGACATAAAGCCCATTCTTGGTGAGCACAATTTTGTCGGACTCAAAGACCATACGGAACCCTTTCTTGTTTAGTACAGACCCCAAAACAAGATTCTTGCGAATATCAAGCACGTAAATTAGCACTAGCTTCTTGCCTATTCCCTCAACCTTAGAAGTTGCAAAATTTCTCATATAACAATATTCATCGCCGACTACTTTGTATGAAGTGAACATCCACTTATTAGCACAAATGTGTCGAGTGACGTATGTGTCAATAAACCACTCTATTGGGTTACCCCCGATAAGGTTCATTTTCGAGACAACAATAGCCAAATACATATCGTGTACATCAGAACAAAAATTGGGAAAAGTTCGGTTTGGTTATTCTTTTCCATTATTGAAATATAACCAATAACCACAATCAACAATCTGACTTAACAGAATTTAATCGGTCAGTAATTTAAAATTACCAACAAACTTTTAGAAATAATTTTTTTGTATAACAAAATCCTGAAATTTTTGAAAATACTGGCACAATTTGTAATCGAGAAAACTTATTTTTTATGATACAAAATCCTGAATTCTGAAACAATAAAAAAATATTATAGAATATATTTAAGTTAAATGTTTGGAAACTATTTTTTCCGTGAAAGCGGATCCTGAAATTCCAAACTTTATTAAACTAAACTGATACAGCAAAAAAATATGACTAAAAATTAACTACTGGAACGTACAAAACATATATTATGTAAACTGACCAAGAGGTTTTCAAAAAGTTCAACCGTGGCTTCTGACTATGGCCAGCAATTTGTTCATGCAATTCTAAACTCACTGCTTAGAATTTGGAACTAAAAGGCGACTTAATCAAATTAGTCACAATTCCAGATCCTAAATAATTTCTATATGTTAACAATAACAGACAAGGCAACACAAAGTCACGAACAGAAACGAAACTAACAAAAGTTTTAATTATGTTGCTGACAAAATAAGCAACTAGCAATTTGTTCAAAAAATTTCTCACCAATCATTCAAGTATTATAAGTTTACTTTAATAACTAACATGAATTGTTTAAATAATTCTAGTGAACAAAATACTACTAGATAAACAAATTAATGAATGTTTACTAACTGGGAAGCAGTATGTAACGTTCCTATCAGAAAAACATGCCCAGTTTCAAAAAGATTACACTGCAACTTTTAGAACAGGAAAGCAACGTATATAATTTCTTTTACAGTGCAAAGTTTCAAATAGTAAAACAGAAACTGGGCAATGTTAATTATTCTCCTATTATGCTATATTTCCAAATTTCCAGAAACTATTACCACGGAATATATAAAAAATAAGGATTTACGATTGTTGTTTTTGTAATACAATAATCATGTATTAAATTGCAAATTAATAATAACATAAATAAATTAAATCGAAAAAATTAGAACTTCCTTGTCAAGCTTTCTAGTATTCGCAACCATCTGATTCGTAGAAAATGTTGTAGTAGAATTTTAATAATTTTTTGATATAATCCAGGACGAGACTGGTGTATTACAGTGTTCCCTTAAATTCTTATTGCTTGGATTCTCTTTGGCTTCAGATCGTTGTAGACAACGAATTCCCATGGTATAATGACTTTCTCTCAAGTTTGAAAGGAAGCGACACTGTAAATATTAATTGGTCCTTTCGCAACACGATACTCTGTACGACTCTCTAAATACTTTGTAAAAATCTGCGGTGCGTACTTGTATATTTTTACAGAATTTTGGATGCAATATAATTAATAAAAAATGTCGAGAGATCCTTGGTATTTACAGAAATGAAAGAGTTTTTCCAACACTCACAATTTTTAATCGTTGGGTGCAGAGGTGGATAGTTGCAACTTCTGAATACACCATTTCAGAAATTATTGTGTTTTTCCGCTTAAAACCGTTTTAGAACAAATTGGGTGGGCTTTTCTCTTTGAGCCTAACACATGGCCACAAAGGCCCACGTACACATTGAACACACACTTTCACGTACATGGAAATACATACATGCAAAGTCAAGGCTTTGTATTATATATATACCCTACTCATTTCATTTGTGTTTAGCCCATTAAATCATTTTATTTTAAATATAAAAATGGATTAAATATCTTGTGCTTTTCAATGTGAATAATTTATTTGTTTTTCCATATTTTTCCAATCGTACTGATTTAAATAATATCACTTTGAAGACAATACTATTCACACCCAATAAGTATTTGGGCTTGTTAATGGCTCGTTGGAAAGGCCTTACAAGAGACCTTTTTATTAGTATAAATAATTTTAATATGATAAAATGTTCATTATAAATTAAATTTTAAACATAATATTTAAAAATAATTATTGAATTTAAAACTACTAATATAGTACATAAAGTAAAATTTAAAGTACATACAACATAATTTTAGTATTTAAAAAATAAATCTACAAATTTTATTAGTACTTATGCCAATAAATAAATAAATAAATCAATTATATAATAAACATAAAATTGAATTTGGAAATTTAATATTTAAACGATAAATTTATTATGAAATATCAAATTTGCATCTTATAATATAGAAATTTAATGTTTAAGGCGAAGGATTAATAATTTTTTTTATAAGAAATTCTGCTTATATTTTTCTAATTCATATGACAAATTTTTTTTGAATTTTATTTGTATTTAACTTATAAAGATATGAAAACTAATTTTTTTAATATAGTAAAAAATGTGATATATAATTTGAAATAAAGAATAAAAAATAAAAATTTTATAAAATAAAGATAAGGCTATTATTGTGTCTGAATTTATTAGGAGAAACTATGACTTGGTGAGAGAGAGGGAGGGGGGGAGGAATTTTGGGAAAATAAGGAATCCAATGAAGGGGTTCAATGATGGATATGAATTTGCCACATAAGAGTTGGTGCTACTAACCTATCACCAAGTTGTGCAACAAACACATGCTTCTTTTTTCTACTTCCGCAACAATTTTTAAACTAGAAGAATCATAAATGCATTACATATTATGTCAAAATCATATCCATTAATCTTTTATTTAAATTGGAAGAATCATAAATGCGTTGCTTGCATATTGTGCCTTTCTAGATATGATCACAATTTGCACTTTTAACTCCCTGAAATAATTTGTAACTCCCTGAAATAATTTGTAACTCTCATCCCTATAATAATTAATCACACAATGTAAATCTCCAAATTGTATATTTTTTTATGATAAATTTGCGTAAGCCTCATATACATAATTAATATTTATTTTCTCATGCACACACTCAAAAAATAGGAATTTACAAATAAATGACAACTACTTTTTATTTCTAAGAGATTCAAGGAAAAAAAATTGTAGAAAATAATTATATGCATGTATATAAAAAAAAAAATTATATGACTAGTATACATAGTGTGCTTATCTTTATTTGGAAAATATTTTGAACTTCAAAATGCAAATTTAATATTAATTTATGATATTTTCTTAGTGCAGCAAGTAGTTAATGCCTTCAATTTAACAAATTACTTATTTATCTTTTTCTATTTTTTTTTAAGTTGATGAAAAGTTTAAAAGAAATTATACATAGTGTGTGCTCATCTCGATTTGTAGTTAACACTCAATTTACCAAATGAAATGAAACAATCTTTTATGGATTTCACATTTTTAAGAAAAAAAAGATAAATTTTAAACTAATCTATAAAATCTAACAATAAACAAAGATGATTTTGCCACATGGAGTTGGCGTTAGTACAATTTTGTTTACAAGCATATCGAAATGAGAGGGGGTTTTGAAGCGAAACACACAGTTTTTTTTAGGGGACAAAGTGAAATTTACCCTAAATTATATCTTGACATTTTTTTTTTTTCCAACAATTACTTTTTAGTTTCTACTTCCTGACTTAGGCAGACTTTTTTTTACCTTCAATTATATAGTTCCATTTCTGAAATTTGCAAACATTTTGAGTTGCTCCCCAAATTATTTTATCTGCTAATTTGAATTGATTATCTACTAATTTTGAAAAAATAATTTATAAATTGAGGACTAATTTTTAATTATTAAACCTGTTAAAAGTTCTTGGTTTGGTTTGATACGTATCTTATCAGTTTTGAGCCAAATTTAGTATTAAAAATATAAAAATAATCAAAAGTAGTGGAACAGAGCTTTCTTGGGTGATGAAAACTGCATAATCCCTAAAGTTTTAGAGACTTTTAAAAAGTGCATAGTACTGAAATATGTGAACAAAAGTGAAACACACAAAAATTTAGGGACTAAAATTGAAATCAACCCAAAGACAGATTTGGCTCCGAATTTTATAGAAGTAACAAATTAGACCATCTCTGTAATTCTCTCATATTGTTATCATTGGGCACCATTAGTATAATTAACCATTTCTCTTCTTTTTAAATTATTTGCTCTTATTGTCAAACAGAGCTTTCCAATCAATTTAGCAGCTAAATGAAATAAAGCATACGAATCAACATAGAAAGTAATCCCACAAAAATAACCAAACCGCATAATTAATTATTATACATAAATGAATTCAAACCAAAACATTCACGAGGCAAATTTACATCAAAAGAAT
>MKEJ01046843.1:0-12493 GCA_001753735.1 Embelia ribes | reverse complement strand
AAAATTAAAATAAAAGGGCAAATGATAAGGCTTTGATATACAAATGGAAATAAAACGGATTTTTATAAGATTATTTTGGTTTTCGGTTTCTTTGTTTCTTTTCTTTTACAAAAACCCACATTCCCGGGTTTATGAAAATTCTTAGCATGACAATTATGCTTTTTAATTAGTGTTGAATATTGTTTACCATTTTGACCTTAATTATTTTTGTCCACGTTGTCCATAAGTTGTTTTATTTGTGTTTGAGTTAAAAGAACTTTGGAAGTAAAAATAGAAGAAACATAAAGAGGGAATATAATTTTTAGAATATGACTAGATATATCAATAATAATTACACAATTGAATGTACCATAGTAACGGATGAGAATTCCCTTCAACTTCAATATCAAATTTAAAATTTTAATTAATTTTTAGATATTTAAATTTTAAAATTTGACTTGTGTTGATTTAGAGTTTATTTTGACAAAGACAATTTTACTCTTTTTTTATTTAAATTATTTTAGAAACTAATTGTAAAATTGTTCAAGTAAGACGGATAATTTTTAATTGTGAAAAAAAAGGAAACTTTGGGAAAGTTGGTGCTTCTAGAGCATGGTTAGATTTGTACAAGCCTTACTAAAATAAGAGTGATTGACAGAGTGCATAATTAATATATTTTTCATTGTAAAAAATTTGGTTTTTCAAATATAGTGGTTCGGAACATAATTAGGAAAGTATGGGATGAGAAACTTATACTGTTTGATATAAACGGTTTAAATATGTTTTTTTTTTCAAAGCATGTCTCAAAAATTTTGCATAGTATTAACGTGAATTATATGTTTATTACATATATACTATATAAAAAAAAATTATGAGTATTTTCCATCGAATTACGTATCAATTCGAAAAACGAAAGTGATAATTATTAAACGACAGCAGTTTGAATATTTAATGAAAACGATCCGAAAAGAGATCTCCGTAAACAAGCATTCGTAGTAGGTTTTATTTTCCACCTTAGAACTAAAAATGAGGAACAAAAGATTAGGAACAAAAAATTATATGCTTCTTTTTAAGCCGTTGTCGTTGCGGTTTTCTTTGCGGCATAATCGTCCTTCGTAAGCGACTGACTCCACTCCCCGGCCTGCTGCAATCCCAATGCACTGGCCTCATCTGCTGGCGTCGGGTTGAAAAATCCAGCATTGTACGGGACTCCGGTGGCCGGGATCCACGAATCCCCCATCAAGAACTTGGCCGGAGTGAACATTTCTGCCACTTCCTTCTTGATGTCGTGAATACCCGCCCACTTCGACCTTTTGGTCTTATCCGCGCTCGCACCGCGGTTATTGTACTCCGCATAGAAGAGTGTGTTTAGAGCGAAATCGCCCACCCACTCTACGTACCCCGCGGGGTCGATGACACTTCCGATGTCGCTTTCCATGATGATGGTCCTAGAATGCTCCTTCCAGGGTCGGCCCAAGTAGGACTTGGACGATGGTTCTGGGGGGTTCTCAGGGTCGGCCATGATGGTGCAGTTCTGGAGGACGATGCCGGTGGGCATGCGGGGGTTCTTGCGTCCCTGGGCGGTGACGGCATTCCACTGGCCCAGGCCACACTTGCGGACAAGGAGGGTGCAGGACTGGAATACGGCGGCACTGTCTCCGAAGAGGAAGTCGACGGTGCCAGAGATGGTGCAGTCGCGGTAGAATTGGCGGTAGACATGAGTGTAGAGCGTGTCTTGGTAGCCGTCGAAGCGACAGTTCTGGAAGGCGACGAAGTCAGCGGTGACACGGGCCGCAACTGCCTGGTGCTTCTCGTTTCCTGCGCTGTTCTCGAAGCCAATATCATGAGCCACGAAGTTGTCTCCCATCACCACTGCGGATGGAGAACGTTTTTCCCAGTATTAGAAAGTGATTTCTGTATCATTTCGAAAGAGTGCATTTTTCCAGAAAAACTAAAAATAAAAAATAGAACAATTCATATACATATATACATAATAAATATATATATTAGCAATATTTACAAACACAATTTTAACTTCAACATGATTAACTGGGCATTACCTCGATCTTACGGTTCATTTTGCTGTAATTTTTAAGTAAATAAAATAGTTTGTTTCTTAGTAATAAAAAAACTGAATGCATCTTGTTTTAAAATTTCTACTTTAATTTAGCTAAACTATAAATAAGCCCAGCTTAAAAGATATGAAGTCAAGTATTATCCAATTTTAAACAAAAAAAAACTAAAAAATTAGAACTTATAAACTGTAAGCAAAGAATCCGCTCAAAGATTAACTTTTTAAATTCTGAATGAAATATAAAGTACGAAACACAATTCTACCAATTCTGTTTTATTGTTGTGCTATTAACTATAAGGAACCGACATTCGCAGTGTATTTAATTTTGTACTGATTGAATAATTTTTAAGAGGCCACAAAAATTTGCATCCAAATCTAGTTTAGAAGCTCACCAAAAGTTGCAGACTGAAATGTTGTTGTTCCATCAACATAGTTCAAGTTTCCAGTGATCTTGGTCTTTGTTGGCCCATCTCCCACAATCACCAAATTGGTCAAGTTTTTAGGGATAACCACTATCTCTTTATAAACACCCTCCTTGATATATACCACAAAGGTCTTGGTCTTCTCCTTGGAAATGCTCTCAATAGCCTCCTTGATGCTCTTGAACTGCCCACTTCCGTCCTGGGCGACGACGAGGTCCGGCTTGATGTCGCTTGGATTGGCCGCCAAAAGTTTCCTAGTCGACGCACCAGCCCAGGCAGGGAGTCCGTCGTCTGATAGCAGACGACGGTTGATCCCGTGGCCAGAAAGAACAGAAGAAACCTTTGTGACCATGGCCAAGGTGTTCTCCGTCAGATCCATTGCGGTTTTCAGGTATTCTTTCATCTTCTGTCCTGCATCGCCTGTCATGTTCTCGAACCCGTCTAGGCAAGTTTCCTCGTGGGTGAGGGATGCGCTCAGCCAAACTTTCATGTCGGTCAACATGTCATTCATGTTGACGATATCAAGGTTGTTCAAATGATCCAAAGCACGGTTCAAGTCACTTATCGCAAGCTGAGCCAGCTCACTGCACTGGTCAACGGCCTTCTTGGTCATCGGGTCATTTCCGAGATCCGTCAAGACCTTTGAGAAGTTCTTCTCGGACTCCTGGATTTGCTTCATTGCTATGGTGAAAGCGATCTTGACAAGTTCTTGGGTGTCGGTGATATTCCCAGCAACAGCGTTCAGGGTCTGAAAACAGACACCTTTATGATCTGTCGGCTCGCAGACAATCTCTGTGGCTTTCATGTTGGAAGTTATATGGTTGATGCCTTCTTGTTTGCTACCATCGTTATTTTTTCGGGTGACGCTGACGGTCACAGCCACCACCATCGCCACCAGCAATATAGCCGCGAAGCTTAGCGCAGCAATTTTCTTCCCCCATGCCATGTTTTGATTTAGAAACTAAATTTTCAACTTTTTGAATCTTTTATGGCGCTAATGGCTTGGGGGAGGGTAGTAACTCTCCCCCACAAGGTCCTTGTAATTTGGTTCCAAAGGATTTGGGAGAAATTAAGGCAATTTAAAGAACAAATGTGGTCCAAAATAGTGTTTGTTAGGAACCATTGGCTTGGAGTTAATGGTGTGCTTTTACCCCTAAATTTTAGAGTAACCACTAAGTATATATGTGAGGGTAATTCTTTTTCGAAATTATGTCCCAAAGTCCTACTCACTCTCTCTCTCTCACTTTATTATTCTTATCGTGGGAGTAGATTATGGGACAAAAATTTTGACAAAAAAAATTACAAATATTTTAGACCGTTGGATCTGAAGCTATCAATAGATATGATATATCTAAAAAAATAGAGAGAAATGTTACATTTAAGCAATTGATCGCTTTGGCTTGTTATTATTATTATTATTATTATTATTATATTATTATTATCATGTTTTACTGATTAGATACAAAAATCAACATTGCTTGACAATTTAGTTCCGTGCATAAATAATTGAGTGGGTTTAAGGGCACATAATTTTAGATAAAATAACATTAAAGTTTTAAATAAATTATAAATTATCAAATTTACACTATCTATTTCCGTCTTATCAACGTATGTAATGTTGTAATGATTGATCATTTCAAATTAAAAAGTGTTCAATAATTGTCTAACATATAAATAGTTATATTTGGACAGAGTTTTCATGAATACCGATGGCGTGTAACTTTGCTCCAAACTTTCACACGTTAAATTAGAAATCCACAATTCCATGAAAATATTTTTACGGTAATCATTTTTCTATTTATCGAATGTAGATTGTTTACATAACTACTATATTTGTTCCAAAGTGTAAGAAAGGCCTTTATGGAAATTCTCGAAAAAGAAATAGAAAACAAAATAAATGCCAAGCTAGTACGAAGAGTTTAACATTGGGATGACAGGCTGGGGCGAATGCCCGAAAGTGGATCTCAACTATGTTTTATCCCGAGTTAGTAAATTGAGAAATATTAACGTTTAATATCCGCTTGTATTCACGTATAATTGAAATTTTTTCATTTTTCGAATGAATATGCACTTAATAAAAAAAATAAGGTATACTTTTAACTCATCCTATACTTTTTGCCCTGACGTTGTAAACTTCGTAAAAAATTTTAAATTAAGAAACCAATATACTTTTAAGAACTTTATTTATTTATAATATCAAGTTACCATATTGAATTTTTTGAACATACCTTTGATATAAAAATCATACTAAACTCGTTTGTATCGCACAATGTTCTTTTGTTATTTCCAGACGTGAAGTTAAATTGGCAAGGGTATGGGTGTTCCCTTCGTGACACACTACATCAAAATTTGGGTGTAGTATTAGATTGGTAAGAGTACAATTTAGAATATTCCCTACAAGCGACACGTTACATCGGTGCCCAGATGTAATTAAAAATAGGCAAAGGTTCTCGTATTTGAATGGACGGATGTAGATAAAGAAGTTAGTCCATGAGAATACCGTTTGTTTGTCATATTGAAACATAGTGTATTTGACTGGCCAACTTACTGAGATTGGAGAAGTGATGAACAAAAGAAGAGTATTTTATACCTTCGGGAGACCAAGGGGATAGGTAAGAAAGATAAAAAGATATCGCTGTGGAGTCATAAGTTATATGGTATACGAGAAAGGATACGAATAGAAATAGGGTTGAAATAATTATTTCTAAAAATTTACAGAAAGATGTTGACGTGAGGCGAAAGGGTGATCGAATTTTGCATATCAAACTTGTAATTTGGAAGAAGATTATAAATATGTTTAGTATTTATGCATCCCAAGTAGGCCTAGGTGAGACTAATATGAAGAAAATTTGGGATGATATAGACAAATAAGTACAAGGATTAATCTACAATGAAAAGTTATTTATTGGAGGGGACTTAAATAGATATGTGGGTGAAAGTCAATATAGTTTTGAGGGTGTTCATGGGGAATATAGTTTTGGAGGTATAAATAATGTCGGGGATACTATTTTGGGATTTGCTACAACTTATGACTTGATGCGTACATGATTTAAGAAAATAGAATCGAATTCGGTGACATATAGAAGTGGAGTGAAAGCTAGCCAAATTGATTTCTTCCAAACTAAGGGGATAAAAAGATTTGTAAGGATTTAGGCTCATTTAATTTATATATTTGTATACATATATTTTAAACTAGATGTATCAGTTTATATATATAAACACATATACTTCACACTAAATATAATAAATTAAGAGAAATTTGTCATACTATCTAAATGATGCATTTTTTAAATAACCTTACTTCTTTATATTTATAAGATTGAGTTGGAAAAAACATTAAAATGTTGTAACTATTTGATATAACTACTATTATGTGGTTATTAGCTAATGTTTCTATAAAATATCCAATCTAATAATATTTGTTTTGTTATTTAATCGATAAATAATAAGTCATATATATTAATCTAAAATAATTAAAATATTCATAAGTAGGTTGGGACTTGCACTAGTCAAATCTTAACAAAAAATTAAGACTCGTTAACCAAACAAACCGAATCTAAATACACTTTCCAAACAAACGAGACAAGCCTGAGGGCTGGGCTCGGCTCGGCTCGGCTCGGCCTATTTACAACTAGTTTTGCCCGACTTGCTAGAAAATTTTCAATTATCATTTATTGCACCAATCAAAGTGATAACTACAAAATTGATTCCCTAGTTTCAACTAAGATATCATTTACTCCCCATAGTTTCAACTGTATTTTGAGTAATGCTCCTCGTTATGGACATACAAAATTATCCTAAATGGAGAAATGGTATTCAAATGACATCTTTATCATTCATTGATGAATAATTCATGACCATTTTGTATTACTATTTTTTTTTTAATTCGAGCACTTTAAGTTTCTTAATATGATGTAAGAAAAAAAATTTATTCACGTACCAACAATTTAGTAAAATTATCAATTATCCGCGCTGTTAAATATTGTATTGATCATATTTTTGCTTTTAATAAAAGATAAAGTAAAAAGATGTTACCAAAGTAGTGTATAAACATTTTCTATACACTAGATCCTGTATACATAACACAATTCTAAAACTATTATAAACAGAACGGAATACGAGACTTGTATATTTGCAACTTATAAGTTTCCATTTTTTAGCTATTTTTAAACTTATAAAATCTAGATAACAGTTGGCTCTGCTTAAAAGTTTTATAGTTTTTTCAGCTTTATTGACATAAATAAGTTAGAATTTTAATCTAGATATATCCAATTATTTTCTCAGTCAGAGATAAATTAAATTATTTGCTCAAAATTAAACTACAACTAAACATACCTTACGCCCATCGGGACAAATCCGTTATGTTTTCAAATTATGCAATGACTTCAGCGTTTCGATAGAAACTAAGGGACCAAATAGCTTTTGTTTAAACTACGAGCACCATTCGTTGTATATATCTCTCTCAATCCCCAATTATTCTATCTCTTCTTCAAAATCAATTCTAGGGTTAGGTTCTCTCTCTCTCTCTCTCTCTCTCTCTCTCTCTCTCGCTAATCATGGCGAACCGCACGGACCCGGCGGCGAGGAGCATTAGGGGGACGAACCCGCAGAACCTGGTGGAGAAGATCCTACGGTCGAAGATATACCAGCACACCTACTGGAAGGAGCAGTGTTTTGGTCTCACGGCGGAGACTCTCGTCGACAAGGCCATGGAGCTCGACCACCTCGGCGGCACCTATGGCGGCAATCGAAAACCGACACCGTTTATGTGTCTTGTCATGAAGATGCTACAGATTCAACCCGATAAGGAGATCGTCGTCGAGTTCATCAAGAACGATGATTACAAGTCAGTTGAGTTCTAATTAATATCCGAGCCCTTAATTTGATTTTTTATTTTTTTGTTATCAAAACAAGGTTAGTTTTATGCCGGATGATCTTAAAATATGAAAAAGTTAGTTTTTTTAAGGGTAAAATGTGCCACTAAACAAACCCTAAAAATCAGTTTCTTGCTATTGTGGGGAATCATTGACTTTATTATTATTATTATTATTATTATTTTATTTATTTATTTTTTTTAATTTGAAATTTTATTTTATTATAGCCGTGTCAATATCTTTGTGATTTTTCATCTCTCAACTATCTCTTCAAGTACTATTCGGAGAAAAATTGTATCCAGAATCACAGGTTTGAATCTCAACAACTCATTTTAAGCATCTAAATTACCCTCTCAGTTATTTTTTAAGTTATCTTCTAAGAAAATGGAGAAATTCTTATATAGGTGATGTTTTAACAATTTAAATACAAAAATTGGGTGAATTACCCAAATTATTCCTTTAATTAAAAGCTTTTTATTTTTCAAAGTTACCCATTTAGACTAACAATGCACTTTTTGCATATTCCCAATAAATTAATTAAGGATAATTTAGTCAATATATTTTTACAAATCATTTTTTTAGTTAGTATGCCCAAACTACAATGTTACTTAAAAAAGAGCAGAGGAAGTATTAAGCCTAGCAGTGGAGGAACTAGGTGTAGGCAGATGGGCGACCCCCGACTCCGAAAATTGTCTTATTTCATTGTCTTCGTACATACTCCATCCGTGCCTATTTATATGTCATCATTCTATTTTCTTTCGTCTCAAGTTATAATCCATTTTTCCTATTTCAAATTACTATAAATAAATATTTTACTAATATATTCTCTTATAATATATTTTTTTTTATTAACAACCATAAATTTTTCATATTTTCAATAAAGACATATAAGTAAATAGTGGCGGAGCCAGGAGGGAGCAGGGACAGGCCACGCCTCCTCCGACAAGGGAAATTTTCACAAATTATACATAATAGTTTTGAAAATTTTCAATATAATTACTGGACAACTCCTGAATAAAAATTATTTATCCCACTATATAGATATATAGTACTTAGCCCCTATCCAAAAATCATGGGTCCACCAATATCAATACTAGAAAGAGTTATTTATACTTTTGACTAAAATTATAGAAAAGTTTCTTAATTTATGTGAATAATCAAACAAAAATATATTTTATGGATGGATAGAGTAGTATATAGTTATTTTATTTTTTAGGCTAAGGCAATTAACAATATTTTTAAATACAAAGTGAAGTAAACAATTTGGTATAAGGATATTTCATAAGATAATGACATGCACAAGCATTTCCTAAGCAACCAATGTATGCAATAATCACCATTTTTCGTATAAGTTACAATTATCTTGAACTTAAACAATATTTTTAGGGAAAAGCATAACCCTAGCGGGTGAATGTTTTTAAGGAACGAAAAATGCTACGTGTGGCTTCACAAATTACCAAATACGTACTTATAATGTTATGCTTGAATCGGATGAACAATCTAGCAAATTTGGTAGATGAAACATGTTATTTTAAAAAAATTATTAAAAAAAAAAAAAAAANNTAAACATTTTATTTTAAAAAAAATAAAAAAAAAAAAAAAAAAAAAAAAAAAAAGAAGCAAAACTAAAAAAAAATGAAGGGAAAGATGCCTTAATTCACAAGGTAGCCAAGCAGCATATTCAAATAGCGCAAGAGAGGGAATAAAAAGCCTTTGGTTCAAAATATTTGAAGATTTAAAGATCGGAAAGATTACTTCAAAATGATTATTCTGTCCGTTTCGCATTTAATTACCTTGATGCAAATATTGAAAATTTCGAGCATAGTTCATAAGATTCCATGATAAATTAATTGATGGTGAGAAACCAAAACCCAACACTTGAATTAATTGAAAATTAACAAATCCTTGTTATAGTAATCACAAACAGAACCGATCCTCAACCAATGCAAGTACCCAGTTCAACCATAAGTCCACTTGGCGCTAATAGGACTAAATAAAGATTTGTTACAGCTATAATTATTGCTTATTGTGCAGCTCATTAACAATCAAATTAATAGCCTAGTTGGCAGACCTTTAATCGCTAACCCAAAGAACTAAGGTCCAATTCTAAGTAATTAAGAACACCACTAATACAATTTGTTGAAGTAAAATATTAAAAATTTTAATTTCCCTTTTGGAACTGAGGGTGAAATTGAGAGAATTTTTAGATTTTTATCACTGCTTGTCAAGTAAAAAATTGCAAAAATATCATAAATTGGTTCGGTTAATTGAGTCGTGGCGGCTAACTTTGGGGTGACATTGTATTGGTCAATTTTGGAAGACCATATATATATATAATAAACATTGTTTTCAAAATAATGTGTAGCAATTGCAACTTGTCATTATTTTTTCCATTTAAAGTCATTGGCGGCCAGAATGTAGGGAGGGTACGGGGCAGACACCCCACAACCTCTAAATTTCAATATCTATCTATACTATATTATATATGAATTCTAATCGATCAATTTTTGCATTACCAAAATTATCTTTCTAATTCAGAATAATTACAATTTTAATTAATATAAAAAAAATTATAAAAAAAGGGATAATTTTAAAAAATTAAAATACTCCACCTCTCCATTTACTTTCTCATCCTTTATTTTTAGTTGTGTATTTGTAGCATACACAACGTGGTGCCACTAATATTTTATATGTAGAGTTTGAAGTCTGCCAACGTGAAAAGAAAGACTAACCTTGAATAGATAAGAGAACTAGACTCCCCTTATCCCACGTCCGAGAATTCTTGATCCACACGGTTAAAAGTCAATTCCTAAGCATAAAATTGATGGGGATTGATAAACTTATGTATTAACATTGTAATTATAAATAAATAATTTTATATTAAAAATTTTGGCACTAAAAAATGATGAGAAGCATTAGCCCACATGGGTAACTTAAATCTGTCCCTGTCTGCTAGAAAATGAAGATTCCCATTTCATTTAAAATTTTAAGATATATACTAGTCAACAAATAAAAATGGACAAAAATAAAATTGTATTGAATTGATAAAAAAAATATGATTCAAGAGGTCTTTTGTATAGAGTTGTACAAGAACTATCCAAGTAAATATAAATGACGATATAGTACATGAAGTATATAAAGTTAACGACCACCTTTAAATTTGAGCATAGAGATTGAGCATAGAGATCTGTAATGTCCAACTTATATGTAAAAAACTAATGCAAATCACAGCTAAGAGGTTTCGTGAAGACATCGGCAATCTATGATTGCATATGAGTAAAAAGAGGCTAAATAAAACCAGAACGTAACTTATCTTGCACCAAATGACAGTCTATCTCAATATATTTAATAAATTCATGAAAAACATGACCCAAGTAATATGTAGTGCAGATTGATTGTCACAAAGTAATTGAATCAGATGGGTAGAAGAGACTCCCAACTCGCATAGGAGGATTGTAAACAAAACTAACTCACAAGTTGTGGTAGCCATAGCATGATGCTCGGTGTTGCCCCAAGATTTTTGAAAAATATATTTTAAGTATTTTGATGACAAAAAATCAATATCAAGGAAAATAAACAAAATCAAGTTTTCGTATTGGACTAATGTTTCAAATGAGTTTATGAAAGATAGACATATATAAGAAAATAATTGAAGTAGTATAAAGTTTGATATTTAAAAAGCCAAGAAAATATAAGGTCCAACAATCAATATTGGAGATTGAATAGTCAAGAAGTGTGAAAAATCAAATTACAAACTTGATGATTAGCTAAGAAGAGTTCAAGATATGTTTAAAAGCCATTGAACCGGCTCAGAAAAATGTTAGAACCGACCAAAAGAAGAATAAGCTCAAAACTGCATCGAAATTTGGCTAAGGGATAGAACCGGTTGAGGAGCCCTCTCAGATCGATTGGTTGACCCATTAGGTCCGGCCAACCAAAGGTAGAGTTAAAGCCAAATTAGATCTGTCCAAGAAACCCTCTCGGATTGGCTAAGAAATACCTTAGGTCCGGCCAACCGATGATAATTAAAAAATGATGCATATGAAGATTTGATATCTACAAAAATATAAAAAGAAATCCAATCATAATGGCCATATATTCAAATTTCAAGGCTCATCTCCTATATAAAAATGGCTCTGATTTTCAAAATTAACAACAAGAAATACACAAGAAAATATATCAACATATTCAAAGAAAGAGATCAATACTTCCAAAAAAATTCTCATCATTTTTCCCACTCAAAAGTTTGATCCATTCAACCTCCGTATTCATAACCTTTGGTGTAAGATTAAACATACTTGAGTGATTTATTTGTAGTATTTTTCTAGAGGATTGTTGTAAGATTAAGAGTTTTCACTTTCATATTTGAACTCAATCTTGTAAGGTCTTTACCAACTTTGTGAATGGGTAGTTTATAAACTCCTAAGGTAGAACCGGTTTGAGTAGCACACACAAACCTACTTGTGTATGGTTTAAGTAGAACTTGCAAGTCTAGTTGGTACGGTTGGATACCATCCTCCAGCTATTCGTTGTAAAGGTTGAATAGCACTCGCAAACTATTCGGTGAAAGGTTCAGTTAGCACCCGTGAAAATTAGTCATCTTGTAACTTTAGTTTATAAAGTTATAAAGGAACCCCAGGGGGAATCTTAGGGATTGGAAGTAACGGATCACATCGATCTTTGCCTGAACCAATATAAAAATCTTGTGTATCGTATTATTCTCCTTTTAATTTTAGCTTTCGTATTTTTATATTATTACTGACATTATTGCATAAATTTTTTAAATAGAAACTTGAGGGAAAAATATTTTAACTAAGTATTTTTATTGGAAAATTAATTCATTCTCCCATTATTGTTTTGCTATTTGTGTTAATAGGCGGTATCAGAGTAAGAACTCAATAAAATATTTTTGAATTAACATACTCAAGACTTGATCCAATGACAAACTTTTCTTGCACAATAGAAGGACAATGATTACACTAGGGGTGAGTATTCGGGTAATTCGGGAAATACCCGACCCGAATTACCCGAACCCGAATTACCCGGAAAAAAAACGAAAAACCCGAACCCGAATTACCCGAACCCGAAATTCCCGAACCCGAAATTCCCGAACCCGAATTAAAAATATGAAACCCGAACCCGAA
>MKEJ01046842.1:0-11607 GCA_001753735.1 Embelia ribes | reverse complement strand
TCAAATTTTCTATAAATATTTCAGAAGAATTTTAGGGGTTAGGGGAGGCGTGGCCCGTCCCCTCTTTGCCCCCTCCTCGCTGTGCCTATGAGTCGAAAGATTTAATTGGACAGTTGAGAATTCTTAACTGTATGTGTTTGTTTTCCAATTCTAGACCAATTTCAGTCCCTAAAATTCGATGATTTGGGGAATACACAGCAATAGCAGCCTTGCAAGCGTACTTAGCGGCCTTTTTACACCTCAATTCGAAATAAAACAAGGTATAGTTAGGATATTTTCTAAGTAAAACTAGCACACTTTCAGATTTCGGTTATTTTGACCTTTTATTATCGTAATTCATGATGAAATGCTTATGTGCACTCGAGACTTAACTTTTAAATAATTACAACATATGTAAAAATTAAAAATAAAAAATTTGAGTTGTTTATCAGTCTTATGTGTAGTTTTGACGACCTTTAGACATTTTGGTACATTATGGCAGGAAAATTTATGAAAAGTAAGTTTAGTATCTCCGAATTCTGAAATTTTTGTTATTGTATAAAGAAAAGTGAGATTAAATATTCGGATAATGTAAACGACAATAGAGGGTATCAATCGTTGCGAAATTTTGGTATAGCATATAGTAGTAGGTCACCCTTCGGTAAATCGACTATGACCCTAAACACCGTTTGTGAGAAAATGCAGTAAAAAGTATACTGATCGGATTTAGGGAATATACGTTAATACATGGTGCCTTGTTGAATTTAGTAAAAGAATACTGATCGGAAAGAGATAGACTAATGCCTTGAGCGGGAAGTGAATTTAAACCGAATACGCCTTACTAATGAGACATTACGTGTGAAGACCGAGGATAGAAATAGTCGGTGCATTAACGGACTTAGAAAAATTTGCTAATGAAAAACGGTGAGGTTATACAAATGCCTGAGTATAAGTGGTGGCTTTGTAAAGTCTGCAAGTACACATGAAAGACTAAAATATAGTATGACATTCCCTTTCATTTAGGACTAACCCTGGGTGGATTTAGAATCAGACGGGAATAAGTGCGAGAGGTAACCAGCCGAGCCTATATGTATATATCGATGTATGTAGACAAGCGGGAACGTGAAATGATAAATTTACTATGTTAAGAACCTCAAATGAATGGCCAACTATAATATGTCAACCTGTAATTAGCTCACGAATAACACGCCATGAAGGCGTTCTAGCAGGTGCTTACGGAAGAGCACGGAGTTAGAATTGAGTTGTTTAAATTGATTGGACATTACACATAAGTTGCATTTATGCATTTCATATTCATATAAATATGCATACATATATAGTCACATGTGTATACTAAAGGCATAAAAATAAGTAAAGAAGACAACTTAACCTACCGCGCGCTTGCAACGAAACTCGGAAGAACAAACATCTATGGAAAACTTGTGTCTGCGTATGGGTAAGTGTAAAGGTGTTTGTATTGTGTGTACGAATACATATTAGGAAATACTTCTTTGGTATCTTGAAGAAGCCAAAAGGGCTTCTTTGGATTAATGAAAGTAAAATTTTGGATTATTGAGTATATCTTGGGGGACGGGAAATTGGTCCAGTGTTTGATATTTTGAATGGGTCTCACGAGAGGCTCTGAGTGTGGATGGGCACCCGCAAAAATCTGTATACATAAAATCCCGAGGTGTATATTTTCGGGTTTGAGTGTTTCACTAACACGTGATTCGAAGAGTCCTCGTGTGTCTGAGTTTGTGGTTCTTGGTCTATGATGCCTTGGAACAATGAGCTATGTAACTTGACGCTACTAAGTGGAGATGACTATGAATTCTCGACACTTCGATGTAATATGATATTGTGGAAATTTGAAGCTAAGTATAATTTACCTGGCGTTTTCGCATTATATACCTACCCATGGGGTTGTGTGTTATGCGACATCAAAATTTATAACATCACTAAGTTTCTATGATGCGGTATGAGATTTCTAGTTACGCTTAAGGTTTGGGATTTTTTATTTAATGTTGTTTTAACTATCTTAATCAATAAGTGTGTTACTTTTACTCGGAAAATGCTCTAACCATCTGTTATGTTTCTCTGCTGTGAAAATAGCAGATACGAGAACAGGTGCCGACTCTATCTATCATCTCACAAGGAGTAAGCTTGGTTGGTCGGATATTAGAGATGAGAGAAAGGCAGGATACGGGTGCTTAGTACGAACGGTCAAGGCCTCATCGGTTGCTGCGGTATTAGTTTCTAGCATCAATAATCAGTTGGATTGTAGTTGAGTTAAAACCTAGATAATTACTGTATTATCCTTTCAGTTACTATTTTATCTTGTGTAGTTCTACTTCAGTTAGGGCATTCCCACTGGTTTAGGCAAACAAGCCCCTATTCTAAAAATTTGGAGGTTGGGACAAAATAAAGCCACCAACAGAGTAACTATGCACTGTTAACATCAACTAAATTAGATAAATAGCTACAATACTCCTTCCGTTCAAGGGAGCACTATTCCTCCACAATCCTAAAAATTATAATTTTTTTGTTGGAAAAAAATCATATTTTTCCTATTTATATATCACTTTTCACGGATCTACTTCTAAGCATCAGGTTGACGGCCACCATTTGGGTAGCAACCGCCGGTTGTCACCCTGCAATTGACCTGTTGTAAAGGGAGAGTCGGAAGAGAACACAATCGAGAAAAAAAAAGAGGTAGATATGATTCCAGGAGAGGGGCTAAAGTGTTGCTGACGTGGAGGAAGGAAAGGGGGGTAGGGGCTTGGTCAGGGAGGGATGCAACGCAACTTTTTGGAGAAAATAGAGATGAATTATGTATTTTATAAAAAAAAAAAAATTTAGCATTTTATATAGAAGGATTGATGGGTCTTATATGTATAATTGGTGTCCTTCAACATTGTAGGGCTTCTATTCTTAGAGTTTAGGGATTTGGGTTTGGTATGACTGGTGGGAATGCCCATACTGTAGAAAATTGTGTATCTTTTTCTGGCACCTTTAGGTTTTAGATCGGATGAAATTCGTAACAAAATTTGCTATCTTTTAAATATTTTATGGAGATGTGTTGCATTTGATCATATTCCGGATCATTTAGGTTTCAAGGCGTGATTGTTATCACTACCATTGGTATGGTTACTATAGAATTAATATTTACCAGTATATTAGAGAAGTACATCTATTTGGTTTATATTAGGATTCTTGTAAAATTTAATATTAGCATGTTTAGTCATCTAAATATTATAAAATATACCCTTTCACTATATATATTAGTTTTACTACAACCAATAGATAAAAACTATGAGAAACCAATATTTACTATCTTTTTAACAAAAATGCAACTGTTAGTCAGTTTAACCAAATTATGTTATTTAATTTTATGAAATATTTTTTTTATTAAAAAAATACTAAACTATGGTAGAATGATATTGTCAATGGAGTGATAGTTGAAAATTATACTTCCGTCAGATGTGGTAAGAGTATTCGTTTGTCTTGTACATGATAGAAACTTCTGATATATCATATTATATCTGATCTTAGACGGTACAGTGCATTTCAACTACGAATATTGTTAGAATGCCATTGTTGATAAATATAGAGAAACTTGAGAGATAGTAAGTGATATAGAGAGATAACTAACTTATTATTCTTATTAATCAACTATGCTTACGTACACGATTATATATGAAGAAAGAGAATAAAAGAAAGCAAAACAAAGCCCAGTAACCGCCGGGCTGAGCTGGCACAACTGAAAAACAGAAAACAGAAAAAAAAATGAAAAATTATAGAAAAACCTTGTCAAAACTAAAATATTACAAATTACCCCCTTAATTCTTACATACCCCCTCAAGATGGACACCGGCTGGTATGCCTTCTTTCTTTCACTGACAAAGACTAAGTACCCATCTTGCTAATCAGATAATGAAACTGAGTATGCCCCAAAGGCTTGGTGAAAATATCTGCAAGCTGATATGAGGGATACACTTGAAATAAATGAAGTAAACCCGAATGAATCTTGTCCCTAATAAAATGACAATCCACATCTATGTGCTCAGTTCGTTCACGATGAACAGGATTAGCAGCCAAATCCAAACCAAATCTACTATCAGTGAACAAAGAAATAGGAGACGAATGAAAAATACCTAGATCAGACAAAAACAACTTCAACCAAACAACCTCACAACCAGCTTGTGCCAAAGCTCTGTACTCTCAATAGAACTTCTAGAAACAACTTCTTATTTTTTACATTTACAAAAAACCAAGGAATCACAAAGACAGAAACACTAGCCTAATACAAATCGTCTGGAATCAATAAAAGCTGCCTAGTCTGAGTCAAAATAGCCCTTTAAAACAGGAGATGCAGATGCAGTATAGAATAAGCCCAGTGTAGGAGTACCTTTAAGGTACTTTAATACTCTCAAGGCTGCATTATGATGAGATTTAGCAGGGGTAGGCATGATCTGACTCAACGTGTTAAGTGCAAAAGTAATGTTTGGCCTAGTGATGGCCAAGTATAACAATCTACCGATAAGTTGTCTATAAGAACACGATCAAAGAGATAATCAATGTTTGATTTAGACAACTTTAAGTTCAACTCCATAGGGGTATCTACTGGTTTGCCACTCAACTGGCCAACATCTTCGAACAATTCTAAGATATACTTCCTTTGATTACAAGATATGCCTTTGTGAAACTCAAATCTCCCAAATCCTTAATATGAAAAGTAGTATTTAGATAGAATTTTACTGTATCAATCAACTTCATATCAACACTGGCTATGATAGTATCATCCATATACACTACAAGTCATAAAATAGAATCCCCTTACGTGAGAATAAACAAAGAATTATCTGCATGAGATTGCTTAAAACCAAAAGTAAGCAAAGCTTCAGTAAGCCTGCTATACCATTGTCTGTTGGCTTGCTTCAACCCATTCAAAGATTTATGTAATTTACAAACCAAACTAGAATCATGAGCTTGATGATAGCCAGGAGGCAAATGCATATAAATTTCTTCTTCTAATGTGCCATGTAGAAATGCATTATTAACATCAACTGAGTTAAGAACAAGTTTGTAGATACAACCATAGCTAACAAACACCTTACAGTGGTCATTTTGGATATAGGACTGAAAGTGGATTCATAATCAATCCCCTCTTGTTATGTAAATCCCTTTGCCACTAATCTAGCTTTATATCTTTCTATAGACCTATCAGACTTATACTTGATCTTATACACCCATTTGCATCCTATAGGCTTCTTGTGCTTAGGTAAAGGCACAATACTCCAGTTTGCTTTTTGTTCCACAGCTAGAATCTCTGCATTCATGGCTTCTATCCACTTAGCATCATGTATTACTTCACTGTAAAACTGATGTTATAGAATAGATGAAATTGTAGTATAAAAACCTCTGTGTGTAAGACTAAGAATAGAAGTATGTAAAATATGATTAATGTGTAAAGGATTAGAAGTAACATTGTTACATTGATAAGCATCCAAACAGTCAGGTCTCTTCTTTATTCTTTGAGATCTACTAAAAATTCGAGTTGGAGTATGGACTAATGCTTCTGAATGTGAAGACATAAAGTAATCAGTATGAGTAATAGAAGATGGAAAAGAATTAGAACTGATAACAGCTGGAGGAGAGAAACTTGGGAATAATTCAATATACTCATATTGATAGAAAACACACTAGAAGTATTTGTGGCTGCTAATAAGTATCACCCCATTGGACTCAAAAAGAAAAATATGCTCATAAAACATCATATCCTTTGAGATAAAAACTTGGTGACTCTCCAGGTTATACACTTTATTACCTTTAATTGAGAATGGATAGCCTATGAACATGTACTTAGTAGCTCTGTCATCTAATTTCTTTTTGCCTCTACTAAGAGGAGAAGCAAAGCACAAGCAACCAAACACTTGTAAGTGACTATAATTAGGAACTCTGTTAAACAACACCTCAAAAGGCGTTTGATGATGCAGAATAGTAGAAGGTAATCTATTAATCAAATAAGCAGTAGTAAGAACACAATTCCCCCAAAAGCTAATGGGCAAATGAGTATGAAACCTTAAAGATCTAGCTACATTGAGCAAGTGTTGATGATTTCTTTTAACAACCCCATTTTGTTGTAGTGTAGAAATACAACTAGTTCGATGAATTATGCCTTTATCATAATAGAAAGTATATAAGAAAAATTCAATTCCATTATCACTTCTAAGAATATTAATTTTCTTACCAAATTGTGTTAGAACCATCTCATAAAATCCAATAATGATAGCTTGCACTTCTAATTTCAATTTCATAAGGAAAACCCAAGTACATCTGGAGAAATCATCAACTATAGTCAAGAAATACCTAAAATTCCTTATTTTCGTATGAGAATAAAGACTCAAAATGTTATAATGTATCATATCAAAACAATTTGATGTCTTTATAATACTAGGAACAAAGGGAAATCTCTGTTGTTTGGACTTATGACAAACTTTACAAGGCCTATCCTTATTACACTGTAATCCCTTCAAAGTAGAAGATAAAGAATTGATACTACCAAAAGAAGGATGACCTAATCTAGAATGCCACTCCACTGTAGAAGCTATAATAATTGGTTCCTTCAACTTGGTATGTTTCAGTAGGTACAAACCTTTATATTGCTTTGCACTCCCAATGATCTTGTAAGAACTCAGGTCCTGAATAAGACACATCTCAGAACCAAAACATAGAGAACACATTTGATCTTGTGTGAGCTTACTAATGGAGACCAATTTAAATGAAACTTGGAACACAAATAACTCCTTTTAATTACAAACTAGACAAAAATTCTACTTTCCTAACATGTGTGACCAAGGCCTGAGTACCATTTGGTAATGTAACAATACTATTAACCTTTGTAGGAGCATTAGTATACAATCTAGAATTAAATATCATATGTTCTATTTCCGTTTTATCTAAAATCCAAACTGAGTTAAGATCAGAAAACTAAGAAGTAGTGAAGCAATATGGTTGGAAACTATCAGTTAGCCTAGTAAATGTAAGACTGGAACTGGAAGAAGGTTGTTGCCTTGTATTACCCAAAACTCCAATACTCACTACATTGACTTATGGTGTTGACATCTTCATTTGTTGTTCCATAAGAGAACATAGGTGCCTGTTTTGAGACTATGTTATTGGTGAATTTGATTTAGAGTCAGATTCTGAAGTGAGTCTATCACCACTTTGATGCTCTAAATATTGAGGAGAACCAACATTACTCATTTCAACAACATTAAAAGCATGACTTATGTTATTCCCATCATGACTTTGAGTCTTTATTTTTCGTTTATAACCTGGTATCCAACCAGGTGGATAACCATGCAATTTATAATACTTATCCTTTGTACGACCACTAGAATACTTCACACCTCATTTGTTATTCTTTCCATGATATGGCCTTTGAAAATGTCTGTGAGCAATAACATTAGCTTGTGAAAATAGTCCCTCTCCCATATATTGATTTCCAGATATAATTGTTTGTGAACTCAATCCAAGTTTAACAACCAAAGTAACTCCTTTTGTCATGTCCTTAGAAATATGTCCAACTGCCATATGTTCCTCTTCAATTGTGACTAGACAAAATGCTTCATTAATTGAAGGAGTAGGCTTCAGATCAAAATTTGTCCTCTAATTGTGCTACACACATTATTCAAACCCATTAAGAACAACATTTTGAAGGTGTTCTGTTCCCTCTCTAGTATTTTGTATAAAATCTTGCATCTACAATTTGCTAAAATTCTACAAGAACACTGAAGAAATGGACTCAACATCATCAAATGTTTCTATATAAATCAAGTCTGTTGAAATAAGTAATAACACTTTGTGTTCCTTGTCTATTAAATCTAAAAAATTCTTGGCTCATTAGTTTGAGAATATCTAGTATTCAATATATTCCACATCTACTCTGTCGTGTTCTTATAAAGTACGGACTGCCCTATGTCCAAAATAATAGAATTCACAATCCAAGATTGTACAACTAAACCGCATTTAATCCACTGATTATACATGGAATCATTAGATTATGGACAAGGCAATGAACCATTGATGAACCCTAATTTGTTTCTTTTCTCCTATGTCAATTTCCATAGCTCTCTTCCATATATAGAAATTCAAACTACTCAACAAATGAGTAACTAAACAGTCCCAGTCATTTCATTTGGATTAATGTAATATGGACAAGAATAGTCTATAGTAGAAAATGTATTAGAATGATTAGATTTAGTACTTCCAGGAGGCGTTTGTGCTACCACATCAGCATAAATGGCCACAATAATCAATCACTAATATCTTTTTGAAACAAAAGATCGAACACTTGCCGTGCAATTAGAAACAACTGCATACAACTATTATACCAATCGGTTTTCAATCCCTAACTGAGAGAATTGGGATATTTACTTACAATCTTTAGATCAAGAAGAAGCGTGCTCAGCACCAATGCTCTGATACCATGTTAGAATGCCATTGTTGATATAGAGAGAGAAGCTAGAGAGATAGAAAGCGATATATGTAGAGAGAGAACTAACTCATTCTTCTTATTAATAAGCTATGCTTACATACACAATTATAAATGAAAAAAGAGAAGAAAAGAAAGCAAAACAAAACCCGGTAACCGCCAGACTGAGCTGGCACCATAGAAAAACAGAAAACAAAAAAGAAATGAAAAATTATAGAAAAACCATGTCAAAACCAAAACATTACAAATCACCCCTTTAATTCTTACAAATATCACGGGTGTTGAGTTCACCCCGAATTGTTAAGATATATTACCCAAAACAAGTACTTAGAGCATTCACAACAGATTGGCTAAATGCCTATTTCGAGCTATTTTAACTAACAAAATGACAAAAATAACAAAAAATATTCATACATTAGTTTGGCTAAATCATTAGCTAATATACTTATTAGCTATCTTCATAACTAAATTTAGCAAATCATTTCTAAACTTTTTTCCCTCTTTCTACTAATATTTTTTAATTCCTTTTTATTTTCCTATTTTTAATTATTAAAGATTATAACTTTAAATTCATCAAACATATTTTTATTTACTATACACCATATATTAGCTTGTAAAACATGCTTCAAAATGATACCCATATTGACATATAAATTTAATTATTTCATATAAATATTTTTAAAAATTAATATTTGGCAATCAACATTGATTTTAAATATAATTATTATCTATATAAATAATAAGCGAATAAAAATAAAATATAATTAAAGTTATATTCATTCGGTAAAACAACTAATCTGATACATAACATACGTAAATAGATAATGGGTAAAATAGAAAATGAATTTTTTAATCTATTTTAGCCATTTTATTTTAGCAAAACTGTTGTGAATGCTCTTTCACAACAATGTTTACTTGAACATTTGTCCCTAACTTTTGGAAATCGTGCTAGGATCCAGGAAATGTGGCCATGACCATGATTTAAGTAATTCCTCTAATATTTGCTAGGGAACTTCATTTCATTTATAATTTGACAAAATTCACTTCATATTGAAAATGAATGACAAATTAGGAAAATAATTGATTATATTTTATGTTTTAATCACATTGAATAAACTTTTTAAATCTGTGTAAGCAAAAAACCCATAGGGATGGGTGGAATATATTGTATAATTTAATTTTTCAGATTTACTGTCTATAGGGGTTTAAATTGGTAACATGAACTATCGATGAATTCTTGTGGGGGCCTTGAGATATAAATAGTTAATAATTTAATTTGAACTGTCGATGAAGTAATAATTTAGATTGGTAATATTTGAACACGATGATGCGGTAAACTATAAAGTAATAACCATTTAACAGAAAAGCCCAATATAATATATACATGATCAGGAAGATTGGGCAGCATCTCCACAAAATATACATCACTACTAGTCTATCACAACTAGGCTAATAATCTGAGATAAATGGAGGAATGAAAATAAAAGGAAGATTGAAAAATAAAAAAAATAGAGCTATTTTGTCATCTGTATTTTTAATTTGAAATTTTATTTTATTATTCTTTTTTTCAATTCCTTTTAATTTGATTTGTGCTTTATTTTGCAGGCACAAGAACAATTCAATTTACACTCGTCAGGTAATTTGTATTTTATTTATTTAGTTTTCCTTGCTCCATTTTTTTTCTCTATTTTTGTATAATTGATCACTGCTTAAAGTAAATGAGGATAACCCATTAATTGGCGCATCATGCATACTATTTTGATCCATGAAGGTGTAATTGCATATTACGCGTCACTTTTGTGTCCACTATTTGAACTCACGGAGGTGTAACTACATGTTACAACAATATCATATATCTAAACATAATAAAACACATTACACTAACTCTACTCTACCCCACACGCACCTAAAATATTACTAAAATACTTGATATAAAATCATAAAACATTTATAAGATGAAAGTATCTAACTCGTACCTCGAAATGAAGCTCTTTTGATACTCAAATGCTCATAACGTATAAACCATAAATTCTTCAAATATTGATATTAAAATATATTCCACATTAATATCCCAAAATATCATCATTTTATTAAAAATATTAATTTTTTTCCATAATTTATATTTAATTTTACAAATCCTATAATTACTAAATATATTTTCAAAAATAAAATTTTCACCCAGCTAGTCCAAAAAATCATAGACTTATTTTAGAAATATATTTCTTAAAATAACTTATTTTATTTTCCCCAGAAATTAATAACTTTATTCTATTTAGTATAAATAACACCACAAATACAAAAAAAATGTAATAAATATTCTAAATTTCATGAAAATATATAAAAATACATTAACCTCAGAAATTTTAATTTTCTAGAAAATATCATTAATTTTAAACTTACAAGAATCACCATTTTATTCTTAAAAATATAATCAATAATTTCTCAAAACTTCCATAGATATGAAAATTTATTTATTTATGCATTAATGCTTTTAAAATTGATTTCCAGACACAATTACAAATTTTACAGAATTATAAAATATTTTTAAGTATATTTTCACATTATTTTCTAACCCAAAATTACTTTATTTCTAAGAACAATGATAAACAAATAGCATATTAGTCCAAAAATTATAATTTTATCATGCATGGATAAAAAATAGATTTTCATGTCCTCTGGAAATTTTGGAAATTTAACTCAAAACTTAAGCCACAAAAATATTTATTAAACTCATTTAAAATCCATAATCAATACAAAAATTAAAGAAATTCCTCAAAAATAGATAAAAACTTAACATTCGACCTAAATAATTTTATGCAGTTGTTAAATCATATCTACCAAATTGTAACGATTTATTTAAAAATAGTTCCTTAAATGTCTCAAAACAATTATTTTCCAAATATATTCAAAAATTCATAATTAATTCTAGAAAAATCAAAAACATTTGAGACTAGTGGCCATATTCTTCAAATATTATCTATTACCTCTAGAAAGTATCATGCACCTCTGTTATGTTAAAAAAATTTACGAAAAGCTCTCCTGAAAACTGAATCCAAATTTATTCACTTTTTATTGCATACACGAGTTTAATACTAATAATTGAAAATTTTAAATGTAAATAGTTGAAAGAA
>MKEJ01046837.1:0-17089 GCA_001753735.1 Embelia ribes | reverse complement strand
AAATAAAAATAATAATGAACTTGTTAGTCCACTAATATTACAAACCCAACCCACATGCAATAGCCCATATAAAAACTAAAAAGAAATACCAATATTAATGCTAAAAGAGAAATAAAAAACAAAAAGTGCGTCTAAAATGATTGAATCAGAGACCTCTCACACACAAAGGAATAGAAAAGCCGCTAGGACAATTGTAGGCCTTGCTAACAAATGCTAGCTACAATAATATATTATCTTCTTTTTTTTTTTTTTTTTATTTACATATATATCCATAACAAAATTAATTTTTTATTCTTATCCAGAATGAATGTGACACCTGTCCTCCTTTCTCAATGTGCCTCTGCCCTTGTGTAATAAATAACTTTGGTAGGACTCCGAACTAGGGCATGTTGATATGAATGATACAATTTTCTAAACGCCAAAAATTATTGCTCACCTTGAAAAACACCCAAAAGACGTTTTTATAAGTATATATAAACAAATGCAAGCAAAAGTATTCACCTTGTCTATTGTTCTGGTTTATGCTTTTGAAATACTTTTAATAATCAGCTGTCCTACTACTGAAATGCAGATGTATCGGACAGTAAAGACAACTGATAGAACAGCAGCTTCCACAGGTTGTTTATTCTTGCACTTCCATTTTTCTAATTTTGATTGATAATTTCCACCAAGACCAAAAGTTAACAGGCACCTTTGTGTTATCATATACATACCATTGATATGTATATTTTTCTTTATGTTAACTACCAACAGAATTGTATGAAAATGGGTCATCTGGAGAAAATTCTGAGGATATGAACCATGATCTTCACAACACTAGAAAAAGTGATCAATCAACTCAAGACAAAGATTGTTATGGCCTTTGGAGTAACTCTTCAAGGTGAAGCTTATCTACTACTACTAATTCTTTTCCATTTCATAAGCGTTAGCACCCATTTAGCGATACTAACCATGAAAACTCGGTTTAGCTCATACAAACTTATACAATGAAAGTTTTTGGAACTGGTTCAAAGCATAGTTTTTGACTATTTTTTCACTAAGAGAGATTGTTATATGGATGTGCGCCCAAAGCCGCTCATTGTGTTCATGACTAGGATTACATTTTTGGCTATCATTTCCATTCTCAGACTCTTGATTTGTTTTGAAAAAAGACTCGCTTGACTTTGTCCTTTGGTTTTGTTTTAGTTTTTAGTTACAAAATTTAAACACGTCTAAGAAAACAATTCGAGTGGTCCCTTTCAGAGTTTCATTCCTAGTCTACCTAGACTTTTATTTTATTGTATTCTCCCACCTTTATTAATAGATCAGTTGTTAAATTTCTTTATACTTATATAGATTCTTAGTAAAACTTACTTTTCTTTTTAGTGAAATGGTCTATATTTCTAAGCGTTGTTATCATGCAATGTCTAAAATTCAATTCTAGTCTCGCGTTTTTATACATGTTTCCCCTTGTTAGTATTTATAGAATGAAATAATGGCACCTCATTTTGTATGTCATTTCTTTTTAAAAGAGTTGAAAAGATACATACAATAATATACTTGTTTGAAGAAAAGAAGTTCTTAAAAGGGAGACTTCAGTGTTGTACTAAAACTTCAGCCTTCAGCATGCATACCCCTTTAATCGTCTGTCTTGCATGAGTAAATGGACTGTCACATGGGATTGTCAGCTTTATTTCAACAATATATAGGGTCGTAATTTAAGAATGAGGTCTTATAATTAAGTATATCCACTAGTTTTTCAACTTTTTACTTAAAAATTGGATAGCATTTCGTTGTTCAGTTTTTAATTTAAACTTATTTATTATTTTGTCATAAATAAGCTGTAAATTTTAAGATAAGCTGGATGTTTTCAGATTTTTTCTTAATAAAAAATAACCTGATTTATTTGCTTAAAAAGATGTAGTCAAACAAACATAAGAGACAAAGGGAAAAAATAAGATAAGATTACTTTAATTCAATTCTTTTAGCAGTTTGCTTTCTATATTCTGCATGGCTTCAAAAGGAAGTAAATAATTGGCTCCGGAGTCCAAAAGAGAGGAAGTAATGGTGTTTTAGGCCTTGTTAAGAAGTATTTTAGCTTTTGCCTAACCAACTTATAAACATATAAATAGATTGTAATATTTGTACTCTTAACTAAACCTTACTGGAAACAATTATGAGTACATTGCTTAATCTAGCTTGATTATAAATGGCGATCAAATGACATAACGTTACATTTGTTTGTTCACAGTAGGGAAGTGTGGTTACGAGGAAGACCGGGTGATCGCGGAGCTGCAAGCGTTATAAAATCCCTTGAGGTATATATTTCATTTGGTCATTAACTCAAGTAACAAAATTAGCCCTTTTTTGAAGGGTTTTTATTTAGTATCTTCTTATTATTGCGGTGCATTGGCTCCTTGTATATGCAAAAAGGATCCTAAATAAAGAGAGTAATTTCAATATGTGTATAAAATGATGGCGCTTTTATTTTTCCCTGATGAGAAATTATGCTCAAGAAATTAACCATCATCCAAATATTTGTTCACATTAAATAATTAGTCTATGTGGATGACTTTGAATTTGAAAAAATTCACATCATATATCATTTTGAATAGTCTTAAATATAGGTTAATGTTGTAGTTTTCCAATGTTATAAGTGAGAAAGAAGCTTTCTAAAAGTTGGCATAATCGAGGGTCAATTCAACAACATATAGACCAAATAAGTAATTATTCTGAGATACAAATTTACAACAGTCCAAATAAATGGAATGGAACTACGAGCCATTATCACCTTTTACCAAACTGGTATGTGCAAATATTTGTGTGTGTGTGTGTGTGTCTGAATATATATAAATTTGGTTGGTCTATGTTAAGAGTATGTTATCATGGAAGAATATAGTATATATTATATATTATTGGCTTGCACATGAGACACACTGCATATAGCTTTATATTGTGCCCTAGGAACTCTTTCAATATTATTCTCTTGCATTCTTGAGTCAAATGTTCTTTAATTCTATCCTCTCTAATTTATTAGGTAATACATTCTTTTCAATTTGTTTCTTTTTTCAGAAAGACAAGGATCCAGAGCTCTTAAACTACAATGAGCCAATTTCAGATGGAAGCTCATCAAACAACCCAAAGACAAGCCCCAAGAAACCTAATCTAGAGTTCACCTTGTTCACACCACAATGATGTATCCATGCTGAATACGTATCAAAAATCTGCACAGAGTTTCTATCCAGAACTATGTGGCATAACTAGTTCCGTTGGGGAAGAGACAAACTTAGGGTCCAAAATTATTATTTGTAAGAGGGATTTTAAGAACTGAGATGATGGTTCGACCAACGTTACTGACGTGGTTGTCACGTGTGATGGCATGGGATTATGCAACGGTTAGAGTTCATCCATCGTGTTGGTTCTTGTCTATACATTACAAAATTACAAATAAATTTTACATGCAATATTGTGTAAAAAATTCATGTTTGCAAAAACTACTTTGTATTATTCTATATGTAGAGTTTGTTTGGTTGTATCTTTTAAGCCAAAAAATAAAAATGAAGTAATTTTTTCATATTAAAAAAATTGGATGCATCTAGTTTAAAAATACTAATTTTTTTAGACCAAAGAACAAAAAAACTTAGCTTGAAAGCTGGTTAGCTAAATACAATGTAGCTTTTAAGCAAAACAATAGAAAATCTTGAAACAACCAAACAAGCCTTTAGTGTATATCTTATATGTGTGTGAGGTAAATGTTACTCATTTTGAAATCATTGTACCTCAGAAGGGGAGGTTTCTTGGTTTGGAGAATCAGGTACCCATTAGAAAAATGAGAGGAAAAAGAAAGTAAAAAGAAGTGGAGTAGAGAAAGGGGAAGAAAAAGAGAGCTAAAGCAAGACAAGATGACAAGAAAGACAGAAAGCAACAAAAGTAGAGGACTGAGAAAGCTACGTTGTAAGATCCATATCAACATATTATATTCCTACGTGTTATGAGATCTCATTGATTTGTAGTTTGTGCATTTAGAGGGGAAGAAAAAGAGAAAAAGAGACTAATATACGTTTGTTTGCTTGCATATTTAAAATTCAGATTTTGTGTATTTTTTCTTAAAAATATTTAATTGTTCAATTTTTAAAATTGAACTTATTTGCTATTTTTTCGTAAAAAAATTTGAAACTTTAAGCTAAGTGTATTAAAAAAAAAATTAATCATAAAAAGCTAGCTTTTTACTTAAACCTGTAACAAAACAAACCCTAAATGTAAAATTTAAATACGAGGGTTTCTTGGTGATTTTAATGTAACACTTTATATTTTATAACAAAAGAGTGCCTATTTCTAACAAAGAAACTCTTGTTATACCTTGGGATAATTGACATACTTTACTACTAAAGGTAAAGTAAGAAAGGCATCAATTAGTAAGGAACGAAGAAAGTGAAAATGTAAGTTGTAAAAGATTAAAAAAGAAAAGGTAATAAAAAAAAAAAAGGGAAAAGATAGCATGAAAAGAAATTAGAAATTAAGGCCCTTTTAATTTATTTTTTCCATCTGACTTCAATTTCGAAACGCTAATAGTTAAAAAATTTTCACAAGCTCCATAGTATTATTGTACTTATCACATGCACATTGACTTGTGTGTCCAATTAGTTGGGAGATGAAGATTTTAAAAATATAAGTATATAGTAAAATTTTACAAGATCTTAATTGCTCTACTCGGGATAGAGATAGATTCGTGTTGTGTAAAAGATTTTCATAAGACTCACCATTATTTGACAAATTTACCAAAGTGAGTTTATTTTTAAAATTATTTATCAAAATGGGTAATTTTTCTTCTTTAATTGATGAAATTACCATTTATCTATTTTTAATGACAAAAATACCTATTGCCCAAAACCTAACATCCTTGCGCGATCGCGATCGGTTTAGTACCGGGAATAAGATCAATAGAGAACTATACTTCCCTTTCCGAAGGTAGTCCACTGAGATCATCAAGAAATTCATCCGGAAACTCATTCACGATCGGAAACGAATCAATCTCGGTATGAATTTCATCAACCATTAATAGACTAGCCAAGAGAACAGACATACTAGCCAACGAAAGACAAGAATGGGAATGGGGAAGTGGGAAGTATAAAATCACGCTGCCCTTGGAAACAAATAAAACCGTCTAGGGTTTTAACAACACCCTTCGTCTCCCACAGTCAATAACGGCCTGAAAGTGGGCTAACCAGTCTATACCGATAATGATATCGAACCCCCGCATGCCAAACACAATGAAATCATATACGAATATATGATCCGCAATCAACAACTGACAATTTCTACATACAAACTCAATGCAGAAAGTGCGATCACCTGGTGTATCTACCATCATGGGCTCCCTTAACGGCTTCATAGGAAGTTCTAACATGTGTGCAAAATGTGCATTGATAAATGAACAAGAAGCACTGGTGTCAAACAATACATGTGCCCAAGAAGATAGGAAATGTATCATACCTCTCACGATAGCAGGCTCATCCACATCAACAGTCTGGGGTAAGGCATAAGCTCGAGCTTGAGATATCTATTCTTGATATTAATTCTTGACTTGTATTGCAATAGTTTATTATTTTAATAATAAGTGTATTATGAGATTCTGAAAGTATATTTATTTTGTTCTTTCATGTAAATTAGCCCAGGCAAGACATATGAAAAAATCAAATAATATTAGTGACTTATCTAAAATAAAATAATGGTTGTGACTTTTTTTTTCTTTTAGCATTTAGCTAAAATATTAAATAAATAATCTATATATTATATTAATAAGATCAACTTAAGCTAATTTCAACTTAGAATTATTCTTAATAAGGTTAAATTGCACTTTTAATTTGATGCTTCTAGTAAGGAGCCAGTTACAATTGAATTATAAGGATATTTTTATCTTTTGGTTAAAAATAACTCATTTTGATAAATAGTTTTAAAAACTGACCCACTTTGGTAAATTTTTCCATTTACTTGTTATTCCTTTTTCTATCTTTCATAGGTACATCTTCAACCACACTCTCCCCATCTAGAAAATTCCACATTCTATACAAAGAACCAATATCTTTTGTTTTTTTAACTGGGATGTTCAGGATAGTTTGTTTCAATTTGAATCCCATGGACCCCACCCTACATCTCTCCGCCTACCTCTCCTATAAAAAAATCCATAGAAAGGGATACACTGGACGTCAGTGAAAACAAACTAACAAAGTTGATTTAAGTGTTGCAAGTTGCAACTAGTATCCTGGTTCATTTTCTAAAAGATTCCCATGTCCCAGATTTAGCACATCGATACAAGTTGCAGGTGGAAGCTAGAAATCAGTCAGCGAAACCCAAATGTCAACCTATTTTCTCAAACTACAACTCCTTTGACCATTTTCTTGAACATTCCACAATTCTAAATCATATGAGAGAAACCAGCCTGCCCTTCGGGAACTAGTCGGCCAATGAAACAACTAAGACATCTAAAATACACACTAACGATCAGCATTTAATCCCAAAGCTTACAGGTTTTCAAGCACCGAAAGGTTTCCCAATTCGCTTGGGATTAATCCACTGAGGTAGTTTCCTTGCAAATATCTGCAAAAGGAAATAGGTTACAGTTAGAAACAACAAGAATATGACCGTATGAGCACTAAAGAAAGGAAAAAATTTAATAGCATATCTGGTTCTTGTACCTGCTCTAATTCCTAAACATGCCAAATCAAAATTTTAAAGGTAACAAAACTACTAACAGAAGAACTATTGTACTAACAAAGAAAAAGTACACAATGGAAAAAAGGAAATTTTTAAACAAGGTTCCACCAGGCTTGAGTGTTGGAAGGAGTTCAGTGAGGGGGAAAAGGTGATGTAGAGCTGATTAGAGAGAATCACAATCACAGAAAAGAGAAGAAAAGGAGAAAGAAGGAAGGGAAGAGAGTGGGAAGAGGAAATTTATTTCTCAATAATCATCTCAATATCAAAGGTGCCAAAACAAGTTTGACAGGAAAACATAATGAAAAAGTAAATAGCTATCTAACTAAAAAGTAAATAATAATAAATACCTAAATGGAAATAGAACATAACATAAAGTTTCCTAACAATTAACTTATTCTCAATCAACTAAAATCAAGCTCTCAATTAAGTATTCTTGAATCTTTGGGAATAGACTTTTCCATAAGAGCAATCCCATCAAAAGGCAATGAGTAGTGTCCTTTTATGTCTGATCCGGTGCATGATGGAGGAAAAAGAACTTCAAAACTTCTGATAGTTGTGTGGGGCAAATTATAGGGATCAAAGGTTTATTAGGGATGTCTTTATGTCTCTCCACTTCGAGGGAGGGTTTTGCAGATGTTTTGACTTGCATGTCTGGTAGATAGTAGGCTTTTTCTTTGGTAATCTTTCTAGATACACATTTGATACTTAAGTAATCGATGATTAAATAAAATGATACCATCACGATGCATATGACACAAAACACATTACCAAATTGATAAAAAGTTTTAGTTGTAACGACTTCAAAAGTAACATCAGCGCTTAAAAATGAACTTTATTTACTTACAGGGATCGCAACTCTGTACAGTTAGCCAATGCAGCAGGAATTGTCCCATAAAAGTTGTTGGTATGAAGAGCTCTGCAATTGATAATATGGCAAGCATAGCATCAGCCAAGCAAAACTTCTTTCAAGTGAACTACCAATAAGATACCAAAAAGAAAAAAAAAATTGCATACAGAAACTGCAAATGCTCTAGCTTTCCAATATCGGGTGATATGGGTCCACTCAATTTGTGTCGAGGAAGGCTCCTGCATATTACGTGAGGACAACACATATAGTAAACACTTGAAAATCGATCACATACTAAAACTCCATGAAAGAACAGTCCTGGAAATATTATGCATGAGTAACTATTGGTCCCTAACATCTCTTGGCTTACATACACATACATATAAGAATCTACAGAACAATGGAGAGATAAAAAATGACTCTTGCATGCACCAAATGAAGGCACTCAAAAGCTACTTCTCCAAAGCATTAATTTTAATTTTAAAATTGTGACAATAGAAACAAAAAAGATACCAAATTCTATCTGGCTTGCTACACTAAGGAGAATATGTTTTATGGGAATGTTGAATAAAAGTAAAATTGATTTTGCAATTAAGCGAGTTAGCATTTCAATTCAAGAAAGATGCATACATCACAAGGATGCTTTGAAAATCGACGAAAAAGAAAAAAAATAATTAAAATAAATCAAAAGTTACTTTTCTATATAATAATAACAAAGTTGCAATCAAACAGGTAAATGCAAACTGTATGCATGTGTTTGCATTTGATACGCTCCTAGTTAGTAGTTACTGATAATATTGATTCTCCAAATAACATAACAGCGACCCACAAATTGTAAAAGCCCCAAATACATCACAAACTATTCATAATTACACAGCAACAATATTCAACTTCTCACATTACAAGATAAAAAAGGAAACATCTAAATTAACCAACTTTGGTCATCAAAGTAATGCACAAACTCATGCAACGAAATCCAAAACATGTTTTACATAAAACTCACAAAGATGTGACTCTTTTAGTATTTGGATCACATTGTACTCCTTTCCACCCACATGGGTCAGGATCCTCAGGCCTCCAGTGAGTTAAGATACCATCTGAACTGATAATAGCGGTCCTAAAGTTTATAAGCGCCTCACCTGCAAATCACAAGCAAGTTCCAATACTGTCAGATTGAACAAGAGATAAGAGAAATGTTGAAGAGTACAGTAAAATACAACAATAGGAATTCCATTTTCTATGGTTGAAGCCCAAGAGAACTCATGAACGCAGTTCACACTGCCTAACTACATCGATTAAAGGTGAATTTTTGTAGCCACAGGTATCTGGATAAGATTGGGGAGGATTTGGACTAAGCTAAAACACCAGAACACGAGCTTTAAATGATCGTCAAGAAATCACTAGAACATAAAGAAACTGAATCTAATGGGTGATTATTAGGGGAACCTTCGGTGATGCAAATTAAGGAAGGAATTATTTTGATTTGATTATCAAGTTTAATTTTAATTAGATTTTGGAAGAGTTGTTTTTTCCAAATAAATAGGATTTGGTTTGGATCATTTGGAAATAATCTTTAGTCAGGAAGATGAGGCTGAGATATGATAGGGTATTACCATAGGTTTAAGAAACACCAATACAAATGTGGGTGCGGTGCAGGAACTTTTAAAAATTTCCAGATGCGGATGCGGCGGGGATTCGGCAATTTTTTTTTATAAATATTTTTTTTTTATTGATATCCCTCCTTTGCCAATTTTTTCAAATTTTTAAAAAAATCTCCACGAAGGAGAATCTTCATCATTCTCAGGCTCAGCCATAGCTATAAATATAAAAAAAATTGAAAAACAAAATCAAGTCAATTTTTAGAATTGAATAAAATCAAGTTCAAAAGATTATGTGCATGTGCGTGTGTGTGTATTATTTTTTTTTTTTTGCAAAAAAGCTTAAATTTGAAAGAATGAGAGAAAACCAAACAAAACAACAACCAAAAGTACCCGAGTCGATGTATTATATATATATATATATATACACACGCATGCCTACACATATATACATGCATGCATGCATACATACATAGCGTAAGTTGGGCCTTTTTGGTTTTCTTTCCAATTTTAATAAAATTATTTATTACATCCTTACACTTTTTAAAATTTTACAAGTTAAAACCAAAACGTAGAAAAATTATAATTTTAACCTCCACCGTGTCCCAAAAGTGTCTGCGCCATGTCCATAGCGTGTTCGTGCCGTGTCCATGGTGTGTCCCATATTAAATTAATTAAGAAATAATTAGGAAACTCCTGATGGCGCATATGGCTGCATATGAGTCCTCGGAGAACCCGTTACGTGTACGGCACCAGATTTGGAGTGTCCGTACTTCCTAGCCTTAAGTCCATATCCTTTTCCAAATGTGATTGTTTTTCGTTTTTGAATTAGAATTATGTTTATGATCTCTTTTGGTTATGAAAAGATTTAGGATGATTCGTTGGTAGATTTGATGAAAGATTTCTGTAAAAAGAACACGAAGCTTCTCCCTAACTTTTGTTTCTCTCTTTTGTCCCTCTAAATCTATTCTTATTTCTTTTCTTTCTCATCCTACATCACTCAGTAGCTTCAACTTGTCATGCCAATATGGATTGGATATGGTTTCTCTCAAAATACGTGTATGTAGCTTTTCGCTACATACCACCATTCAAATATCGCTAAGAGAGAGAATTTTATTTCCGTTCTTTTGTGGCACTATTGATCCTCTCTCCCTTAGTGCCAATGTTTGAATGGTGGTATGCAGAAAAATGCTACGTACATATATAATATATAGAGGAAAACTATAAGCATACAGATATCCAGAAGTCAAAAAACACACCTCGATGGAATTGAATTAAGACTATGACATAGATTATCATTCCCACCTAATCAGCTCTGAAAATGAAATTTACATACCCTCACTAAGCCTAGATGTAATAGGTAGCAGTACACTTCAGGGGAAGGTTCAAAACAGGGAGGGACTTATGAGTTTCCTATGTGGGGCTATAGCCCGAGAACCCCCACCCCCAAAAAAAACCTCCCTTCTTTTCTCTCTTTTGTTCTTCTCCCTCTTCCACCCTTTATGTAATTGATAAAAGATCCATCCCAATTTCTTATTTCTTAATTTTAGTTTTCTTTTTATTTAACTTTGCACCCCTCATAAAAAAATTTAAAATCTTTGGCCTACTTAAAAATTTTTATAGAACATTCTACAACCCCCACATCCTAATCCTGGGTCCGCCCATGGTTCAAACTCGTGAATTAAGTTTCTTGAGACACTTATCTATGTTTGTCACTCCCCACGAGAACCCCACTATCATAATTCTCACCTATAGCTTCAATGGTAGCAGAATAGCACTAGCAGCAGCAAGAGATTTTGCATAAATGAAAAAATAGAGGTAGCCTCGCCTCTTAAGGAATAATGAGCCAGACTTAAATTAAGGCCCATGGGCCAGCTAACAATTGAAAGAGCGTCAAACAAAACCCAGTAAGGGGCGCCTTAAGAACAAAACCAATTTAAAACAACCCCAGCCTTATAGTTTCAATCACTCAATTTATCCTACCAAGCATTAACCTAGGAAAAGAAAGGAAATCAACGAAATTATAAGCAAAACATTCAAGATTATAGCCATACCATCAGGACTGAGAGCTCTTGTGCCTTCAATCAATAGAACTGAAAACAGCAAACTGTAGAGTAGAAATGGCCTTTCAGAATTCATTGAACGGATGCCCAGTGAGGCACTGGTCAAGCACAGTAGATACACTGTCACAGATCATTTGGCTTCACCCACAAACATGGAAGTTATGTGGGTAATGCAACCATTCAATGCCGAAAGGCAAACAAAAAGATCAAGACCCTGACAGATAATCAAAAGCATCAGTAACACAATAATGGCAGCCAACAAATAACTTTAGTATTACAACAATAAATTGATTATATTAATCCCCTCCATTATGTAGAATTGCAAAATGAGCTTTTTCAATGTCTAGTTAAGCATGTTTAAGACTGCTACAAGCAGCAAAGGTATGAAGATCAACATAATATTATCACACGAGTTATTGTCTTTGCGTAATTTTAATTCATCGCTAATCAGATGCCCTCAATATTTTTCCCATACTTAAGATTACACAGATCTATCTACAAAGTAAAAACAATCAGATATTGAGAGCTACTCTGGTATGCAAAAGAAGGGACAAACAGCTGAAAGTGTCCCACATCTTGATGAGTTTCTTATTACATTCTTCAATGTTTTGAATTCCTTAGGGATTCTCACCCCCATTCAGAAATAGCCAAAATAAGAAACAAACAGTTTTACTTGTTTCATCTCTCAAAAATATAACAATAAAAAAGAGAGATAAGAAACATTCTACAAAGAAAAATGAGAAAATGTAATAAACACTGAAGTACTTTATAGAAGTAGACGAGGCTTACTGAAATTAAACAACTTTTACAGTGGCTTAGGGTAAGGATAAGAGTAGCAAATCTAGTAATAGATAAGCCATGCCCATGAAGTATTGCTTGACCATGTACAAGTACGATTAATATAAAGCCCATATACCTCCCACTAAAACGGCCCATCATGGAAGGAGAGGAGAACATCATAAACCTCAGGTTAGATCAACACACAAGCAATGTGGGAAAATTAGCAAAGTCTAACAGTTAGCATGTCCAGAACAAGGTAAGGAGAGTAGATCAGAGGTATTGTGGTTAAACATTGTATCTACAGATAAACTAAATCAAGTTTTGTTCTCATCTTGGTGACACCCAATTATGTTATTGATATGATAGAGGTAAGACCTTGTTCTAGCATGGGTCATAACGATATGGAATGTAAAAGGTTCAGGTGTATTGGAGATACTAAACTCCTTCCTCTACAAACTTCAAAAGAAACTATTTGCACTTTATAAAACCGTCCAAATAAATTCACATCATACAAATCCACAGCACCACTCCACTACCCATCAAATGGGCTGGAAAGAATCTTTTCTGTACAAAAAGAATTAAACAAAATCCACATGACCTTTCATTTCCATCCAATTAGAGAAATCCACGAATACCTATAACTACCACACAATTAGGACATTCGATATTTCTTGGTATCCTACCACAACACATGGACTAATCCGCACATGAATAACCACACTTTGAAAAAATGCCAAAATAATTTTGCACATTAGCCTTCCCATATTTTACTTTGATTGTCAACTTTGAACTAAAAAAGTATCCCAACATTCATTGATCAGAGACATATCATTTATGCACCAAAATGCTCCGATTACACGTTTCGATATCATCATCGTTAATCAAGTATTATAAAAACAGGTATGATACAAGTTTTCACGGCTTCAGAACCCCAAATGTAAATCACTGAAGAAACCCCAAGAGAAACCCAATTTCTAGCTTATTTTTTCACATTCATACAACACACAACCCAATAGCATTATTCTAACAGGAAGGGAAAATAAAATAGAATGGAAAAGATAATAGGAAGGAGAAATGCACACCTCATCCCAGTAATAAGGGGCATCTGATATGTTTACCATTATTCACCAGTTACACATTTCTATATCATGGTCATTGATCAAGCATATAAAAACAGTAGTATCATACAAGTTGCCACAGCTTAGAAAACACAGATGCAAATGACTGAAGCAGACCAAACGAGTCCCAATTTCTAGCTTATTCTCCCATATTCATACATCCCACTACTAAATTTCTATCATAATGTATACCATGTGCTCAAATTACACATTTCTGTGTCAGCACCAATAAACAAGCATCTAAAAGCAAGTATCATACAAGTTGCTACAGCTTCAAAAACCCAAATGCATATCAATGAAGAAACCCTAAATGAGGCCCTGGCTTATTTCTATCATAATAATATATACCATATACTCAAATTACACATTTCTATATCGTCACTATTGATCAAGCATGTAAAAGCAAGTGTCAGACTAGTTTCCACAGCTTCAAAAACCGAAATGCAAATTCCCCCAAATGAGGCCCAATTTCTAGCTTACTTTCTCACATTCATACATCCCAGAACTCATAAATAAACCATTATGCGCCAATTACACATTTGTAAATCATAATTATTAATCAAGCATATAAAAACAAAACATGTATCATACAAGTTGCCACATCTTCAAAAACCTAGATGCAGATCAATGAAGATATCCCAAATGAGACACAATTTCTAGCTTATTTTCTCACATTCACACAACCCACAACTCAAAAATAAAAAAAGAGCAAAATGAAAAAGATAATATAAACAAGAGATGGAGACCTCGGTATGATCTGGAATTGTAGTTCATACAAATGAAGGGTTGAGCTGTAAAGTGATAATCAGAGAGATAGAGAGAGAGAGAGAGAGAGAGAGAGAGAGAGATGGAGTCGGCGGGGCAGTGGCTGGAGAAGGCGCTGAACGATCTGTGCAAGAAGATAGATACGGGTTTGGATTTGGACGCTGACGTCATCTCCGGACTCGTCTCTTATTGCGACCTAGCTTCTCCCCTCGACGCTAAAGATTACCTTGACGTATACAATTCTCTTTCTCTATCTATCTATCTATCTATATATATATATATATATGGGTACATACTCCATATGGAGTCTTGTGATAGGCTAATACGAAAAATCAAAACAGAATGAGATGTGTTTATACTAGGGGCGCTGCTCTATATAAATAAAGGATGAACTGCCGAAAATGCCACCAAAAAAATTTAACTTGGGTATTTTCGGGTTCCACGATCCCATCGCCGAGCTATATGGATTTATTCAAGCTTGCAAAGTTTTTTTTATCATTTGATTATAGTTTCTACGCGGTTTGATTTTGTTGTTTGCTTTTAAATTGTATTTGTTAATATTGTGTGATTTTGATTGAACCTGGCAGCTGTCTTAGTAATTAGTTTTATTAATTGCTATTATGCTTGGATAATAAATTGTTATCATCTTTTGGTTAGGTTAGATGTAATAGGTTTTGTTATTATCTGTGTAGTGTTTTTCGCTTTTATGTATTGAAAGCTTAAGCTAGGCTTTTGGGTACATTGGGGCTGTAGCCAAAGAGAAACACTACCTTACTCCTAAAAGGCGGAGTATCACGTGTTAAATCGGAGGCTCGATATAATCTTGTGACTCAACATCGTTTCCAAAAGTAGCCTTCTCAACAGCATCAAAGCACGCATTTGCTTCACTGGGTATCTAATTTAATAAGACCAAGGTCGAGCAATCATACGATTTTTCTTCATAATTAGCTTGAATGCTGGTTGATCCGTATTGTGAGTCAAATCCTCATGTGTACTTGTTAAATCCTTCTGTGAATGTATTGGTGTCATTAAATTCTAATCAATTCATGTGTAGGGGAAAAAATGCCAGAGCATGCAAAATCCTTACTGATGTCAAATTCCAAAAGATGATTTCTAGAATTGGCGATACCTAGCATAATGTCATGCGTTATTGACCTACTTGTTACGTTTTTCAGTTATTTAATTAAAACATGTGCTTACAACAGATATCTCAGTAATTGTATCTGGCGGTAGTGCTCAACGGATAAAATGAGCTTATATTGATTTCGTTCTCAATTCACATATTATGCATGGGTAATGTGTATTCCCCACTTATATTTAGACGAGTATTTAAGCTTCATACCTCTGCCTTGTTTTTTGTTCAGAACATCATTGGTGAGGAAGCAGGCAAAAGTGTGATACATGAATACTTAAAGCGAAGAGGTCATTCTGTGACAGGCAATAGCTCTACAAATGCTTCGACTTCCAAGTTACAAGCATATGTTAAACCGTCGAATGAAGATTTTCTTGGTGGTACCAAAAAACCATCAAGGCCGCAAAAAGAGGTTGTTCCAGCTTCAAGTACTCAGGTAAATCGTGTACAAGCAAAGCCCGCAGAACCAAGGAACTCACAAAGTGAACACCAGAATAATTCCAAAAAGAAGAAGTCTGGAAAAGTTGTTTCCCTCGCTGAAGCTGCTAAAGGGTCGATTGTATTTCAACAAGGGAAACCATGTTCGTGCCAAGCCCGGAGACACAAGCTAGTGAGTAATTGTCTGTCGTGTGGGAAAATAGTGTGTGAGCAGGAAGGTGAGGGGCCTTGCCAGTTCTGTGGGGCCCTAGTGTTGAGAGAAGGTAGCACTTATGCTGGTCTTAGTGAAGGTCTAGTTCCCCTGTCAGAAGCTGAGGTGGCAGCTGAAGCTTATGCAAAGAGGCTCGTTGACTATGACAGGAACTCTGCGGCACGTACAACTGTCATAGATGACCAGAGCGATTACTATGAAATTGAGGGGAACACTTGGCTGTCAATGGAGGTATCGATTTTGTGGAAATCCATATTATTTTGATGTAGGAATGAGTTCTCTTTTTTGTTTGTTAATGGTTCTTTGCCTTTTCCCATGTTACAGGAGAAGGAACTTTTAAGGAAGAAACGGGAGGAGATTGAAGAGGCTGAACGGGCTAAACGCAATAAAGTAGTTATGACCTTTGACTTGGTTGGCCGCAAGGTTGTTTTCTTTTCCCTGCCAGTTTGTACTTTATTTAGCTCTTAACAGTTGATACAAATCTAGTTTCCTAGAGTTGCTGCTTTCCTGCAACATACATTTTGTTATGTCAGTATGGATATATGCATTTTCTCTGAAATGTTTTAGTCTCAAATGTTATATATTTGTTCATTGCAATCTTGTCTTGGCTCAGATGTTACATTTATTTATCATCATTTTGGGTCTTATTTTTATTGAAAAACATAGAACGAGGGCAACTTTGCTACCAAAAGAGCACCTTTTTGGGGTTTGCTTTGTGGTAAAATTTTAGCGGGTATAAGTGCAAGGCGGGCTAATTGAAAGGGGTTAATGAAAGGGATAATATTTTCATAATCTTATGGAGAAACCGCAAAAGGCTGATGTAATTTTCTTTCTCTGGTCAATATTTGGTGATAACAAAAAAGTCAGTTCCATTTTCTGGTCTAGTATCAGATTAAATTCATTTTAAAAAATGATTCTAACCCTCTCCTAGAGTGATCAGCTGAAGAGTGAGTTTTCATTGTTGTAGGTGCTTGTGAACGAAGATGAAGCTTCAGAATTAGACTCGGAGAACAGAATACTGCGACCCCGTGATGAGAGAGAAACAAATAGGATTAAACCTAACCCGACACTGAAAGTACAGCCTATCTTCATTGATCCGGGGCCTAGTAGGAGGGCTAATAAGAGTAATCACGTGAACAAGGGACCATCAAATGGCTTGTGTCTGGAAATAAGTGGCAGAGTTCAGCACGAAAGCAATCCTATGAATGTTTTTTGATCAACTAGAAGCAGCTAACATCCCTCTTGGCCCGAGCCTTTTCTGTGACAGGTCAGTAGTGACTTACGAGTAGGGACCCGTTTGTTAGATGTGCTTTTCATTTGCAGGACTGTATTGTGCTTTATTGTAGATGGGTATTCTTGAATTGGTTGATTGTGCTTTACAAGATTACAGTATATGGTCATTTGTTTTGCCAACATTTTCATGCATTTATTTTGTAATCTGTAA
>MKEJ01046836.1:0-10965 GCA_001753735.1 Embelia ribes | reverse complement strand
TATAGTTGGGTTTCACAACGCAACCTCGGGCCCCGGGTGCTTGGGATTTGGGGGCGCGACATAATTCATGTCACACTTAAAACTATGTCGATTGTAGGCGGGTTTTCGTGGTGCCCCAAAAACTTCATAGAGATACTAGTCCTACCTTTCATTTGAAGTCATAATTGAGATTTGTAGTCGATATTTGTTGTCATGGCTTCGTAGTTGGGATTCATTGTCGAGATTCGTAGTCGTGGACATTCGTTGCAGGCGTAGTTTATTCGTAGTATTTGTTGACTTTATTTACATACTTTTATTGTTGTTACATGTGCATATATATCAAGTACAACATAGTCTCATATTTATCGTATTGTTGATAATCTAACACGTATTTTTTATATGTATTTTCTTATTTTACTTATCTAAAAGATGCGGATGCGGGCACGGGGCATACTTGATTGTTCGAAGAATATCGTTGGCAATATTTTATGGTATTGGTGTGTTGTGGCCTTAAATTGATTATATAATTTTCTATATGAGGCTTTCGTTCATATGTATATGTTTATTTTATTTTGGATGAATTTTTCGCTTGATGTTGTGTAAGTAAATAAAGAGGTTTACTTTGGTTATTATGTTGTAAGTATATGTAAATGAAAATGTTAGGTTTTATTAAAGTTGTATATATATTTCTGAATGCGAAGTTGGGTTTATTGTTGTAGTTCTAGTTATCGAATTGGGTAGTTGTGGAAGTTGTATTTATATTTCTTTTCTTTTCTTTTCTTTCTTTGTATTCTATTTTTATATTTATTTGGTTCACGTCTCTGGGTTTGCAAAAACTTCGGGACGTGACAATTCAGTTTCTATTTTAGGAAAGTAGTTGAAAGACCACTCTACTAAAATACTCATATTTATTATATTCATTCAATTATTTAATCTATCATGAGTTTGTAGAAAATGAATAGCATTCACAAGAGTATATTAGGAAATAAAGTAAAAATATTTTGAATTTCAGTAATATTAATTATTATTTCTTAATAATTGTGAAAAAAGTAGTGAGGCTATCAAAATGGGACGGAGTGAGTACTAAATAATTTTAATTGGTGAACCATATGTCAACAAATTAATGCATTACTGGTCACGATTAGAACGAAAGAAGAAAAAGGAACAACTTTTAGATTACTTGTGCTTTGCACAAGTTTTTTGTAGGATTGTTTCATTTTTATATTATTTGTTATTTTTTTTTTGTAAAATAATTTTAATCAAACTTTATTTCTTTTTTGACATCTTTTATTTTTTGTTTTATTAATTTGTTTTATAACTTATAGGAGAAAAAGTAATGTATATTAGAATAAGTTTAGATTTGGTAGAAATACTTCGATGCTAATATTTTTAAAGTATATTATTTATTAGTATATACTCCATTTGTTTACAAATTATTTGTGCAATTTACCGGCACATAGTTTTATAACAATGTTAAAAAGCAAGTTTTCAAAAATTTGAATAGACATAAATGACTAGATTTGGCCCAGTCAAATTTTGGCCTAGTATTTCTTGTTTGCATAATAGTGGTAATTCACTAGAATTTCCAATGATTAAAGATTCAAAAATAGAAAATATGCAATAATTTTTGGACAATTTAAAAGTCAAAACGCACTACTTATTTGTGGACGGATTGAGTAATATGTTAAAAATTAGTAGAGAATCTTAGATTGATTGTAATCATATTATAAAAAAAATTCTAATATTAGTAATTATTAAAAATATTTAATTAATAAAACATATGTAAAGATTTTTAACACACCTCTCAAAAATCTAATGTGTATTTTGCTTTTCTATAGTTACTTCTGATTGCTCGTTAAACTTTTGTGGATAATTTAGTAGATTTTAGTATTACATCTTTCATTTTTTTATTTTTTTCAATTATATAATAACTTTCAAATAAAAAAATTATATGTATTAGATTAAGTTATATTATTAATTTATGAGGATAATATTTTGCAAATAGGTGGGGAATACAAAATTAATAGTAACCATAATATAAAAATATTTTTAAAATTAGTTATTATAGAACATGCTTTTTTGGAGAAACAGGTGTTAAAAAACTAATGTGCCACTTGTTGCGGTTAACGAGAAACTAGCAGAAAGCACAATTTTTAGATTAATAAGAAGATTTTGAAAATTCATATTTTAAATTCTTTTAAATTTATATCATGGGCTATAACAAAGTTTCTTAGTATGATCAAATCTCATTTAAAATGATATTTGATCTAAAATAAATGTTTTTATTAGAATATTCATCTTTTTAAAATTTAAGTTGATTATTGGAAACAACTATCGTATTTAAGATGTGTTAAGTTTAAAGATATTTGAAGTGAAATATAATTTTATGCCAAATACATTTTATTTTAAAAATCAATGTTTCAAGTGCTTCTTAAATTTATTTAGGGAACTAATGAATTAATTTGTCAAGTTTGAGATTGCATCATATTTGAAATGAGATTCTGCATTAAAACATATTATTTTGAAAATTCATGTTTTCGAAATTGATAATAGCACACTATTTATTATATTTGGTGCAAAATCTGAGAAATGAGATCCTCCTTACATACAGTTTATTTTCAGAAAATGCTTGTTTTGACATGTTTTAAGCCCGCTATGGTTTAAAATGAGATTCAACCTCATAATACATTTTAGTTTGAAAATTCAAGTTTGTTAGGGTTTAAAGTTTGTTTTGGGAATTAACAACGTGATTGTTATGTTTTAGGTTAAAATGCTACATGTTATTTTAAAATTCAACTTTTGAATCTTTTTCAATTTTACAATTAATCAATATAATCAAATTTATAATTCGATCTCCAACATTCAGATTAAACATTTACGCGTTAGAAACCTATTTCTAAAAGGGTTCGACGATTCGACGGTGGGCACAATTGATGTTTGAAATTGTCGGTGCATATCAATTATTTTCAAGTCCAGATTCAAACAATTCAGTTCAAAGTTTTTTTTGACTTAAAAGTCATAAAATTCAATCTCCACCATTTAGATTAAATATTTATATGTCGGGAATATAGTGCTAAAAGGATTCAATGATTGAATAGTGCATTTGTCCATAATTGACGTTTAAACTTGCTATACAGTGAATAATGTTTCTATTTTCCTTATTTGAAAAGTCTAACATCTATCAAAAGGCTTGACAAGAAAAAGTTGGCGAGAATCTAAAGCCAAGGCATCTAGAAAAGCCTGGGCAACAAAAAGATGTTAATTTCGATAGTTGAGTATTATGTTGACAAAGTCAATTTTAGAAAAACTTTAAGTTTCATTTGTCCAGTTTTATTCAAACCGACCAAGATTTAAATTTCAAATTTTAAATTATAATACTCCTGTAATTCAATTTAAATTTGAAAGGATGATTATGAGAAGTTGACAATAAATTTTCTTATAAATACAAGTGTAAGACATTTAGAAAAAGGGCTACACACAAATCATCCCCATGGGTGCTCTTTTTTCTATCTAGGAGTAAGAATATCCTAATTTAACTTAGGCGTATGAGCGGATTTGTGTAGTTCCTTGTAATCCTTTGTATCGAGCAATAGATGTTGAATAATACAATTGTTTTTATTATTCATTGTCTTATTTGTTACAATTCACTTACATCATTGTTTTGAGCGATCGACCGTGCTTTTGTTCACTACATTTCTATCCATCATTCGTTTGCAATATTACATCGATATAGCTATACACTTTTTAAAAATCTTGAAACTATGGTAAATTGAACCAACAATCCGCATTAATTCAACAAACAAATTCCCACATCGAATAAAATTTTCTGAAATTTGGGTTAACACTTGTAAATGTGATCGCAATTCATATAAATGGCTATATGCATGGGCTCTTGCCCAGTTTTCAGAATGGTCGCACTGGCCGGAATGAGATGAGTTACTTCTATAACTTGGCAAAGAGAGATTCGCCAGAACTTACAGAGCCTGAATCTCATATTGAGCAAATGTCAGGTTAATAAAAACAAAACCCGAAATCAAAAAGTATTATCGAGAAAGCCTAATATGGCGATCCAATATTACTTACAAGGGTGATCTCATTACTCTGATACCACGTCAACAAAAAACACATTTAGTCCAAATCAATACGAATGAAGATGCATATTGCATATTTGGCACTAATTACAAATTAATCTTCATGACAGAAAAATTTCTTTTAAACAAGAGATATATCATATATTTAGTTATATACTCCACTTCAGTTCAACAATATTATCAATATTTCAGAAAAAAAAATGATAATTCAATTACGAACAAGCGACTAGTAGATCAATATTACATATTACAGACATGACCTGACGTGACCTGACAATTAGTTGAGAGTTATGTACTGTCATTAGTTAAAATATTCACTGTCTCACGGATGCAACTAATATCTTTGACTAAATAAGGTTTTCTCACTAGATTGAAGTAGATTTAGTCTTATTATTATTTTCGCGCCCATCCTACTGAGAACTTCTGGAAAATATACCTTACGATAATGTTGTCGGTAATACTTTGATATGGTTGTTGCTAGACAACGGTATCACAGAATTATAAGATATGGGGAAAAAGAATAACTCTATTGGAAAATTACAATTTCTATTTCTTTTTCCATAAAAAATTAGGGAGCAAACAACTCCCAAAATTTATTTATAAACATTACTTGTGGGATGAAAACCGCAACTGCAAGCAAGGAAGTCAAAGAAAAGCCCCATAAACCATAAGCTCAAATTCGTCTCCGATTATTACAATGTACATGGCTTCAGATTCACGCCTGTACACATCCTAGGACAACAATTATAAAGCGTAGTGAGACGGTGGAACCTAAATATCAAATAAATCCAAGTGAGGTGAGACATCTCATCAACAATAGTTAAAAAATAATGAGAACCATCACTAGAAGTAAAACTGTATCCACCCCAAGTATAAATGTAAACATGATTAGAAATAAAGGTATTCGTAATAGGCAAAGTATTAAAACTAAAATGAGAATATTTTTTTTGTTCACATGCATCACAAAGAAGGAATTTATTCGATAAGTTAATAAAATTGGGAAATCCAAACCTAGAACGATGACCGAGGCATTGATGCCATGGCTCAAAGGTGGGGGTAACGGGACAAGTTGTGGCAACTGAGGTCATTCGGAAATAGTAAAGTCCATTGCGACATTCAGCTACACCAATTTGCTTCCCCATGGTTCCGTCCTGAAAGACACAAGAATCGGAGAAAAAAATAAGAGTCAATTTCAAATCTTGAGACAGTTGGCTAATAGATAGAAGATTATATTTAAATGTATCCAAATAAAGGATGTTACAAAAAATAAGATCAAGGAAAAGAAAAAAAGAGCCAAGAGATTTAATAGATGCATAATCACCAGTGGTGACATTCACAAATTTAGGCATTCTATCTTCAAAATTAGAGTATGTAGTTGTAAGGGGGCAACACGATATGCGTTGTGAAACACCTATATCAACTATCCAACAAAGAATCATAGTAGAAGAAGTTACACCGGCAAAGTAGGCCTCGGGGACAATATCTGTAGGATAAGAATCCATAGGGGAAAAAACTTCTACAATGAAAACATGTCTGGGGCAAAACTGCAACAATTAGAAGTTGCTTCGGACAAAATTATAATAACTAGAAACTTCTTAGGGAAATACTACCAAAATTACAAATTTTTAGAAGCCAAAAGATTTCCAAAATATTCAAACTAAACTGAACTTCTTCACAACTAGGGGCATATCAACTAGACAAAGGCGACAGTTCAATCGGGTTCGCAATTGAATGAGCTACGAAAACAGCAGTGAACAAAGGACGATGTAGTGGTGAGCAATGTAGTGGTGAGCGATGGCCGACGAAGACAGCAAATCACAATGGAAACAATCTGCCAGTTTCAATGAACAGGCAGCAGAGGAACAAGGCTGTGGTGCTTGGGTGACTAATAGGACTGTATAAATTAGGGTGGTAAACAAATGGTGGCGGTCACCGGGTGGCACTGATTGACAGCAGTGGCGGCGGCGGCAAATCAAATTAAGGTATAAAAATCGGGTTTTAAAAAACTAGCTAAGGGTTAGTAGCTCTGAAACCTTGTTAAGAAACATAAATAATATAGGTAATAAATTTGTATTAACACAATAAATAATATGATGGAAATGTTTACATATAAGACTAAATAGTAAAATAAAATAATACAAATAGTACAATCAAAATACTACTCTAACAGCATGCCATAGCACAAGACCATGGCTCTGATATCACTTTGAAAGTATATAATGCGAGTCACCATCCTCTTAGTATATATTTCTCACGTTCCAAAGTTTCTCCAGCCGTTTAATTACTTTTAACCACTCATCAAATCCAAATAAAAGCAAGACATTAAGTTGAACTTTCTCGTTAAACTTAATAAAAAAGGCAAGTGGTGATTGTTAACTTACACATGAAGAGGCCACCTGATAATCAGAAAATATTACTCAAGATATATGCCATTTTGTAATGTTCATCTAGCTAGTTCATAATTAATTTTCAGCTCATTTCTTCAAGAAATGGAAGTGTGCCATCTTTAACTAAGGCAACTGGTTACCGTCATATCACCTAAATTTAACTCAGAATGAAAAGAAATAGGAACATTGTTTCGCATATTGTTAGGAAAGAAACAAATACAGCAAAACTACAAATTCCGTACAAGATAGCAAAATTGGGGATTCGAAATCAGCTAGTTTTTTTTTTTATATTAAATTTCTAAGAAATATTCAAACGTCTCAAATCTTACCACAATCTACTTGATTGAGTCATGCAGTTTTTGTTGCAACGAAGAGAGATCAATGCTGGTCAAATTATCAGCCTGCTAGAAAATAATAAGTTCATAACTTAGAAAACAAACCCAAACTTTGACCTAGAAATAGAAATCAACTAATTTTTGAGCAGTAATACCTCATATTTAATGGTGACAAATACCATTCCATTTACTTGGGTTGAGATATAGCTAGCGGCATTAAACCCCTCTTCGAGCATAACTCGTAGCACTCTTGATAAGGGGAGCACTTCTTCACAAACAACACTTGTGATAAGAATTTCGAACCCACCATAACATGGGTTAATTGTCACACTATTTGGAAAGTTATTGATTAAATTTTCAGTTGAAGTTGAAGCAACATTTGAACTTGACATCTTTTGTAGCTTGTCCCTTTTTGTACTTAATTCCTTGATATTCTTCTCTAGGTCTTTTATGTAGTTGACACTCTCATGAATGTGATCCGATACTGATCGTTTCCCCTAAAATAGGCACATAATCCTTCAATTACACGTACAATGTGAAACTTAAGTAAGAAAAATTGAGAGCCGGAATAAGTTCTGAAGGTTATTGCGGGGGAAACATGTAGGGTTACCATATTATTCATATTCTACTCCGAAAATGTTCACATTATCATGCAAAAGAGAAATACAAGAGATATTGTCTTTAACTAACAAAATGTTTTATTACTCAAATCGAATCCATCTTGAAGAGGCTACAATGTTGTACGGACCTAGACGCACAATTAGAAAGCTTAATTAAAAACATCAAGTTTGAGTAAGATATGCTTTGTATAAGCATGACTAAAAAACTGAAAAGCGGAAAAAACAAATGGTGTTTAGTGAAATTCAATTTTGGAAAGTAGAAAAAAAAATCTAACATTGAGGAAAAACCTAATAAAATTAGGAGTTTTCTCGGAATAATTGAATCACAAGTTTTGTTGAAATCGAAAATCTGGCACTCTCGGAGCCTAAGAATTGGCGATCATCTGATTCTTTGCTATTTCAGACAAATAATGTAACAATTATATACCAAGATTTAGTTTCTTAAAGCAATTAGAAAAATTCTATCCTCATAAAACATCTTTGATTATCTTTGTTGTATAGTGAAGTAGGATATACTTAATTACCCTTATATATTCAAGAGGTAGCAAAGATCGAAGGGATGAATGAAGGTTAGCCATTTCATTTCTTCTTTTCCTTTCGATCTCCTTGTGAATCAATTTCAGCTTCTGTTCGCTTGAATTCTCATCTTGGTTTTCATCCGGAATGGCTGCTAATTTTTGCTCATTTTTCCTCATTGTGTTGATAATAAATCCACTGCTCTCACATGAAGCATCACTCATAAACTGATTTTGTAGGGCTGTGTTTGGTGGGCAAGATATAGAGGAAATATCATTGGAAAACAAGTTACCACTTGGATTACTAGTGGTTTAAAGATTAAGCAAAGAGTAAATTAAGCTTTGGTTTATGTGTGTCAATGGAGGAGATCATAAAGAAGGAGATATGTTTGTTAGGGTTGGGGATCTTCAATGGCCCTCAAAATATATATCTTGCTTAATCTCTGCTATATACATATATATACATTTAAACTATTTGATTTGGTAATGACTTGTTGATATTGACCTAATCTCACATTTTAAATAAGCTTTTTTCTGGGTACTGTAGTAAAATACAACTCAAACCCCACACATGTATTCACACTTAAAAGGGTTGACTATCTTGGTCTTGTAATAAGCTACAGTCACATAGCAATTTTTTATACTTTTGAGGCATTCTAGAGAACTGATAATGGGTATCGCATGTTGAATAAATAATATTCGACTTTGACCAAACATATCGAATATTATCATCAGAATCCTATTTAAGAAACATACTCTTTATCCTCACGCACGGCCTTTTGTGTCAAGTTATATAAAAAGGAAAAAAACATTTCTCATTAATATATTATGGAGGAGAATTGGTCCATGTTTATAATATGATAAGAGATAAAAATGTAAATAGAATAAGACGACTCTTAATCTAAACTGTTCATTTTGAGGCACTTTTGAACACTTTTGAAGCATGTCTATTTAATCATGTAAAAAGGAAAATTAAATTGGCCAAAATGATTGTGTTTAAGCTAAATAAATTGATTTGGTTGAGATTGATTTTGATTTTAGCTACACAATTAAGAATGAACAAAGGGAGCTTATGCATAGTAGAAAGATTGCAGCATTTATACCATGTTATGTTATGAACTAATTATGTCCTGTCACTTGATTAGTATTAATTACTCTTTGTCCCATTTTAATAGTATTGTATTTTTTTATAGTCCGTCCCAATATATAGTACAGACTCCAATTTTTATTTTAAAAAAATAATTGAAAAATCACTTTATTAAAATGTCCTTATTGTAATCATTTAATTACTCAATTTATTATGAATTATACAAAATAGATAGTATTGATAAAGGGTATGGTAAAAAATACAGTAAAAATATTTTAAATCAATAATTGTGAAAAAAATATAAAATTATTAAAATGGAAGGAAGGAATTAGTATTTACCCATCTACGTGAGCTACTCTTTGTGTCTCTCTTTGTTGTCCAATTGTTACCATGTAGAGGTCGGTCGAAGGAGTAAGCAGTGAAACAGCATGTGAACATTTCAATTTAATAATTAAAGAAGAAGCTTTTGTCAAATGTTACAATAATATATTGCTTTTGCCCATGCATGAGATGAACGAGGGATTATTCTCTAGTGAAAAGTTTCCTGTCGCTATGGCCAATATTTCAATCGTCTCCTTTGACTTGCAAAGGGTTGCAAAAAGTCATTTAATGTTAACACTTTTAGTTTCACGGAGAAAATTATGTTGTCCATGGCCGGTGGAGGGAGGTGGACTGAGAAGGAGGTAGAGAGTGGCGATAATTTCTTTTGTCTTTTGAAATTTTTTCGAAATATTTATAAAAGGTTTGAATTTTTTTTTATTTCGTCATTAGAAGTGTATGTTGGATAAAATAATAAATAACATAACGCATATTTTCCTAATAACTTAAACTTTTATATGAAATGGTTGCACATCACATAAATTGGTATCGGAGCATGTTGAGATCCTTAGTTTGAATCTCAACGTTGTTCGACTTAAAAGTTGAATTACATTTGTTGGTTAAAAATAAACCACAAGTGATGGGACTTATTGGATAAAATAATAAATAATAATATTATGTGTATCTTCCGAATTGCTTAAGTTTTTAAGTAATATAGTTGCACATCACATAATAGTGCGGTCTCTTTAAAAAATATATATATATAACTTCTCGTATAGTTCAAATGAACTTGGTCCCTCTACCCATAAGTAATTGTGTGATAAATGTAAAATTTATAACCACTTATAGTTTAAGATCACCCATATTGACTGCCTCGTGACAAAATACTCTCATTACAAAACATAATGATTTGTTCGATATAAAATTTATGAAAAGGTTGTAGAAAGAGAACAGAAACTTTGTGCTTTATGCTGTGTATTTAACACCTCGTATTTCAATGTGTGGAATAAATTTCTTTGCAGATGGGTCGAAACTTCAAAAAAATACTAGAAGAGTTGATTGTGACATTAGTACTATTTGGCAAGCAATAATTGCTAAAGTTCGTTCTTGCCCCGGAAAGAGATCGAAGCTTACCGTTTGCACCTCGTTTAGTTTCTCTCTTTTAAAAGCGGTTTCTTCTTTATTATCCAAATGATAATTATATATACTATGCAATAATTTTTTTACAATTGTTTATAAATAAATTTAATCATTTTATTCATCCGGAATATAAATTTGTAAAAAAATAAGAGGGGGTTATTAAAAAGGAGAGAGAGAGAGATCACAGTTAGATAAGAGGAAAATGGGGAAACTTTAGTTAACTTAATTCACAAATTTAATCCTTAAAACATTGTAGCCAGTATATTTTTATTTTATAGATATTAAAAAGATGAAGAGTAATTTAGGTAGTATAAGAAATTGACGTGCCTCGTTTCTAAGATTGCAGTATTATATATACTAGCTAGTTTTCGGAAATCGAAAATTGTAGTATTATATATACTAGCTAGTGCTTATTCAAAGTACCTTTGCAACGCCCCAATTCTAAAACATAAATCTTAACATGAAGAATTATAAAAGTCATAAACATCTGACA
>MKEJ01046829.1:0-10999 GCA_001753735.1 Embelia ribes | reverse complement strand
CCCGAGGTCACCGATTTTCGGAGCGTGACAGTCTCTTTCTCAATCTCAGTTGCAGTCTCTATAATACTTGATACAGCCCAATAGTGTTTTACCTCAACTGGGTTCTATTGCACTCGTCCCTGCCTCTGATCTAATACTCCCATCTAGGATACTCGGTTAATCATCATGCTGCAAAACACATGTTACTCATATTGCCATATCATATATCTGAACATAATAAAACACATTATGCTAACTCTACTATACCCCACGCATACCCCAAGTATTGCTAAAATACTAGGTAAAAAATCATAAAACATTTATGAGATGAGAGTATCTGACTCGTACCTCGAAATGAAGCTCGTCTGATACTCAAATGCTCATAACGCCTGTCTACACTAACACCTAAATATATGTGGAAAAATATGTATATAAAATTATATACTCTCCCAAATCATATAAAGATCTCGACTAATGTCTCTGTATATATAAAAATACTATTTTCTCTCCAAACTCATATTTATTTACCACCAGTCACACATTTTTTTTCCAAAAATATTTTAAACACACTTTTCCCAAAAATATATTTCCCATAAAATTTCCCAGAAAAATCAGAACTGAAATTCCAGAAAATATTTTTAATTTAAAAACTCTCAAAATTCTCAATTAAATCCTCCATTAATAGTCAATAATTATCCAAAAATTCCCATAAGTATGAAAATCCATTTTTTTAATACATGCATATTATAAAATTGAATTTTAGCACCATAATAAATTTCTCCATAATTAAAATATATTTTTAGACACATTTTTCATTATTTTAAACACAAATTCAAATTATTTCTTGACAAATTAACACTAAATAACCAAAATTATTCAAATTTTGAATTTTATCCATGCATGCCTCAAAAATAAAATTGATGTTTACAAAGAATTTATAAAAACAATATGTCAAAAATGAAATCACCAAATTAATAATTAAACTCAATAAATTCCACAAATAGCAATAACCTTAGATAAATCTTTCAAAAATAGAAAACGAATCCTCGTGCATGCAACGCAATTTTATTTAAACTTTCTATTACCTCTAAAAAGTTATATAACTTTTAAAAGTTAAAAATAATATCCCCCAAAACAATTTATTTCTAAAAAATAATCCAAAAATAAAAAATAATCAAAATTTCATAAATATGAGGCTAGTGGCCATCTTCTCCAAACATTGTCTAGATTCTATAGAAAATCACATGCATTACTGCCATGTTGAAAATTTTCACAAAATGCTTGCCCGAAAATAGAAACCACTTTTAAAATACCTTTTTTATTACATGCGCTAGTTTAATGCTAATATTTGGGAATTCAAAATGTCAATAGTTGAAAGAATATACCTAAACATATGTCGAATATGCATAAAAAAATATTCTTAAACCCTCGAGGTATGCTTGTGTAGCTTGTAGGAATCCAAAACGTCAACCGAATCACCACCTCAAGAGTCACTCTCACCTCTCATCTATCTATATGTCTAAATGGCTACCAAAGCTCTATTTACTCAGTGGCACCGAGTTAACATGTAATTGAGTATAATTGTTACACGTATGTACCATGTGTCACTTACTAAATTTACAACAGGAGTGCCGTTCAAACGGCACACCAACCGTTCGAGCGGTACCCACTATCCAAAATTATTTAAATCACAAAAAAATCAGGGGAATAATAATAAAATAATTCAAATAAAAATATTAGATTAATAACAACCCCGGGTTATTATACTTTCCCCCCTACGAAAATTTTCGTCCTCGGAAATTGCTAACCACCAGTTAAGAAATTTTACCGAATGTAGTTGTGAATAACTCTGGATAGCGGTCACACATTTCCACTTCTCTTTCCTAGGTCTCCTCTCCAATTCTATGTCGACTCCACAATACTCGCACTAGGGGAATCACCTTTTCTCGCAACGCTTTCTCGCGTTGCAATAATATACATACTGGTCGTACCTTATACGACACATCTTCGTCAATCGTCACCTTCAGAAAACTCAAAACATGATAGGGATCCCGATGATATTTCTGCAACATGGACATGAGGAACACTGTATGCACATTTGCCAACGATGGTGGCAATACTAACTAATATGCCACTATCCCACTCACTTAAGTATCTCGAATAGGCCAATATATCTCGGGGCCAGCTTCTCTCTCTTGCCGAATCGAAACAATCCCTTCTGTTGGGATACTCTCAGAAATATATGATATCCTACCTCAAATGCAAACGGTCTTCGTCTACGATCCGTGTAACTCTTCTGCCGACTCTTGGTAGTCTCTAGCCTCTACTTAATCAGCATGATCTTCTTTGTAGTCTGCTACACAATGTTGGGCCCAATCAATGCTGCATCCCTATAGTAAAACCAACATACTGGCGATTGACACGGTCGTCCATATAATGGCACATATGGCATCATTCCAATACTCGTATGGTAACTGTTATTATACGCAAATTCAATAACGATAAATGCTCATCCCAATTACCACCAAAATCCAATACGCATGCTCTCAACATATCCTCAATTGTTCATATGGTGCACTCAGACTATCCATCAGTCTGCATATGGTATACCGTATGCATGGCTATCCGGGTCCCCATTGCTCTCTGAAGACCCTCGTAGAATCTCGAAGTGAATAATGGGTCTCGATCGGATACAATCGATAACTGAGCACCATGTAGTCGTACAATCTTATCAATGTGTATGCGTGCAAATTGCTTAATCCTATCTTGCCAATTTACAGCCAGAAAATGTGTCGACTTCGTAAGTCGGTCAACTATCACCCAGATCATATCCTTCTTCTTTCGTATAATAGGTAAGCCCTTGATGAAGTCCATCGTGATATGCTCCTACTTCTATTGTGGCATTTCAACTGACAGTAACATCCCCACCGGCCGCTAGTGCTCAACCTTCACTTGCTGATACATCATACACTTAGCGACGAACATCGCTATATCACACCGTATCCCTGGCCACCAGAACTGATATTGCAAATCACAATACATCTTATCCCCTCCTGGATGTACTGCAAATCTTGAAGTATATACCTCTCGAAGCACATCCTCCCCAATAATTCTTGGCACGTATAATCGATCTCAGTAATGCAGTTTATTTCTGGATTTCAACGACCATACCAGTGACTTCCCCTTTCAAGCATGCTGGATAAATCTTTGTGTGCGTATACTCCCCTTCTGTGCATCTAATATACACTCGACTAAACTCAAACGAGTATCAACTGTACACAACCACGCTCGACCCCCTACTCGACAAATTCCAATCCAAATTCGCTCAAAGTCTGTAACGCATCCTACTCCTCAAACTGTAGATAAGCTAGTGAACAACAAGTTTTCCGGCTCAAGGCATTAGCAACCACGTTCGCCTTCCCCGGATGATACTGCAAATCAAAGTCGTACTGGTCCAGGTATTCTATCCAATGACGTTGTCTCATATTCAAATCCCGCTTTGTGAAGATGTATTTCAATCTCTTATTGCCAAAAAATACCTCAAATTTCTCTCATTATAAATAGTGTTGCCGAATCTTCAATGCAAACGCAATTGCAGCTAACTCCAAATCATGTGTCGGGTAGTTCTTCTCGTGGTTCTTCAGCTGCCTCGACACATATACAACTACCTGCTCAACCTGTATCAAATACACATCCTATTCCCTCTCGAGACGCATCATAATACATAGTATATCCAACTCCTTGCTCGGGTATAACCAATACTGGAGCAGTTTGTCAAACACAACAGCGGTCGTCAAACACCGCTTTAACCTGTGAATTGCCTCTTCGCACTCCTCAATCCACTTGTATTCGACCCCCTTCCGAGTCAAGCGCGTCAATGGTGTCATTATATGTGAAAAGACCTATACAAATTTGTGATAATAACTAGCTAATCCTAAATACGCTCACTCCACTGTCTCTATCTTCACAGGATCCACTGATATCCCATTGGCAGATACCATATATCCCAGGAATTATACTTGCGTCAGCCAAAACTCGCACATGGAGAACTTCGTATACAAGTGATGGTCTCAAAGCGTCTGCAACACAGTCCGCAAATGTTCGGTATGTTCCTTTCTTAAAGCCAAGTACACCCGGTTCATCACAAAATGAACATAATCACGAAATGATCTAAATACGGTCGGAACACCCGGTTCAATAAACATAATCACGAAATGATCTAAATACGGTCGGAACATCCGATTCATTAAGTTTATAAACACAGCTGGCGCATTCCTCACTCCGAATGACATTACTAAAAACTCATAATATCTGTATCTCGTATGAAATGTCATCTTCGGCACATCCGACTCCCACACTCTTACCTGATGGTATCTCAATCTCAAACCAATCTTCAAATAGCAACCTGATCCTCTCAACTTATCAAATAAATCATCAATCCTAGGTAATGGATACTTGTTCTTGATTGTGGCCTGATTCAGTTGTCTATAATGATACACATATGCAATGATCTGTCCTTCTTCTGTACAAATAGCATGGGCGCACCCCATGGTGATGTACTAGGATGAATAAACCTCTTTGCTTTCAGATCCTTAATCTGAATATAAAGCTCTCACAACTCTGCTGGTGCCATCCGATATAGTGTAATTGATATCGGCTCAGTCCCTGACACAAGGTCAATAGTAAACTCTACATTTCTCTCAAGTGGAAGTCCACTCAAATAATCCGGAAACTCACATACTACTAGTGGCAACTTTGACCTGGAAACATCCTCAATCTCACTAGACATACCGGTTAATAAGCATCATAGGTTGCTCATCTCATGTCCCTGCCAGAAAGATGGCTCAGAACGCTCACCCACAAAATGGACCGATACCTCAGATTCGGTCGGGGAAGCTAAAGTGACTCATCTCCGGTTATAATCAATCACAGCTCAGTAATAGGACAACCAATTTATCCCTACAATTACATCAGCTCATTCATGTTCAACGCCGTAAAATCTCCTATAAATAGGTGATCACCAATGCTAACCTCGCATCCCCTGCAAATCCACACAGTAGTATCTCGAATTCCTAGTAGAGTCTCAATACGTAATATAATATGATTATGAATAGTCTATAATCCCAAATATTCAAAAAAAGTACATGAAATAAATGAACGAGAAATACCTGTATAAAATAATATTATGTCCAACATGCATAAATAACTAGAATACCTCGTACGATATAAGAATCCTCAACTTTTGTGGAAGTCCTTAGGAGTGCATATGCCCTAGCATGTGTCGTTTAGCTCTTTGTTCTTTGTCCATAAGTTATAGCTCGATTAGTTCTCTTGTCTCGATGTGGCCCCAACAACACTGCATTGGTTGTAGTAGCCGGTGGTCAAACAGGTATGTCATCTTTCCGCACACCTCCTCCGTCTGGAGCAATTTGCTAAGTGCAATCACGTTGTATATGTCCCCAACTACGACATATATGACACTGAACCTGTGGGAAAACGCAAGCAATATGCCCCTCATTATGGCAAACATAACACTCCAGTCTACCTGAACAAATTTTTTCTTGGCTAGATTGATCCTGCTCCCATCCTATCTGCAATGGTCGCTCATTATGACCTCTTCTGTCTCTCTGGTAGCCTCGGTCATACTCGTCAAGGCCTCGCTTCCGGCCGCTTCTCCGAAAATCTCCTCTGGTATCCTAACTATGCTCATACCTCTGATAATCTTTATCTTTACCCTGAGCTCGTCCCCTCTTCTCACTAGCCCTCGATGACTTTGGTCGGTCTCTTTATACAGTATCATCCCTAGGTCTACGGCCCTGGTGATCCCGACATTGCCTTCGACTCTCCATGTGCTTCATGAGAGTCTCATCCACCAATAAAGCATGTCGTACGGCCTGCTGAAACTGAGTACAGTCATGTGCCACCAAGTGAGATAATACAAATAGCCTCAAACTCCAAATAAACCGTCGAACTCTCTAGCTTTCCTCCTGAACCAGTGTAGGTGCATAATGAGAAAGACTGGTAAATGTACCACCATACTCCTGTACTGATTGTGTCCTCTATACATGCCTCAAAATAGCTCATACTGTCTCTCTCGATGAATGTCCGATATAAACTGATGAAAAAATACATCTTGAAACTGATCCCAAGTCAATGAACCACTCCCCTGCAAAGTACAAAATCTAGGCCACCACTCAATGGCTATATCTCGTAAGTAATGTAAAGCCACAGCTACCCGAACTCTATCATCCTCTATATTGAGCCCCTCAAATAGGTGCTCAAGTGCAAAGATCTAACGCTCTGCTTCCTAAGCATCTAGTTGTTCATAAAACAAAGGTGCTCATAACTCAGTCAGTCTATGAATAGTACGTGCAATACACATCTCAATACTGTCATCAGCTTTACTCTGACGAATCACTTCTCTAGCAGCCTCAGTTGTTATATCACATAAAACTCTACTGATATGTTGGGCCCACCTCGGTCACACATTGGCTCTCTATGTACTCTGAGCTGGACGATGCATAGGAATCGATGGGACATTGTCAAACTTAACACTAAACACATCATCTCGATCGCCTCGACTCAGTTTACCCCTATTGTCACTATTGAAATCCCCGTAATCCAACGGATCCTCCTCATCTACTGGCGGTAATGGCATGCCTAGCATAGGTGCATCTAGATCAACTCTATACTCATCCGGCTCACCCAAGATATCATCACGGAACATCTCATCATATGCCTGTGAACTCTCTGGGCAGTCAGGATCTGTATACCCAGGTGGTCCGGTACTCTCTACTGGTCGGCATGACATTGCTGTGGATATATCAACATAAACTAGAAATTTCATTAGTTATAAACCACACATCCACTCACACAAGATATAACGTCGATCTACAATCAATGTTATCCAAATCCTTGGTAGTCTATAAAATCCCAAAAAATACCTAATTTTGAATATCCCATTTTAAAGAAAAGTATTCAGAAATCCGTCGAAAAATCAATCGGTGTCCCAGCACCAGGGAGTTTCGTCACAGGTATCCTTGTTTGCCACTCCGCGGTCCTAGTAATCAATATTATTCTCAACAAATTGTTGGTTTATAACAAAACCCATTTATTGCCAATGATTTCTCTGAGATAGAATCACGACACATATCAGTCAGGTACCCAATAGATACTCGCAATCAATAACTAAATATATCTACATGCGTAATGCGTGTCCTGGCTTACTTATCCACCTCATAATCCTCCAACTTGATATTCTACGTTCATGAACCAATCCCTGTCAGGCTACCAGGATTCCTGCAACTCGATTAGCTCTGATACCAAACTGTAATACCCTCGAATCAGCTCTATAAAATACATAATTTATATTCTTCTGTATTTATTACTTGGGATTTTTTTTTACTCGAAAATCATCTTGTACTCATAAGCTGATCCGATGGTATTAAGCTCTAAACAACACATCCTACATATGAACACAATGATGGAGTAGAACTATAAAGTAATAACCAGTCGACAGAAAAGCCCAATATAATATATACATGATCAGGAAAATTGGGCAGCATCTCCACAAAATATGCATCACTAATAGTCTATCACAACTAGGCTAATAATCTACATAATATGTACAATCATCTATGTCCCACATAATGCAATCTGATAAAAATGTAATATAGATATATCATGTCTAACACAAAATATAATATGTATGGTTGTCTCAAAATATAAGATAAACATGCAGTAATACCCCAAGGCTTGCCGGAAGCTAATGCATATCAAAATGGATGTCGCTGTCGTAACTCCTCTAACTGCCACTCGATCCTCCATCCTCTATAGTGTCCATGTGTAAATGCACGGACAAAATAGGTGAGTCAGATACTAGCATGCTATAAATGTCAAACAATAGAATACGCAATATATTAGCAGGAAAACACAACACTATCTCTACTAACACGTTAACTCATACTGCTACAACATCATATACCTGAACATAATAAAACACATCACGCTAACTCTACTATACCCTACGCACACCCCAAGTATTGCTAAAACACTGGGTATAAAATCATAAAATATTTATAAGGTAAGAATATCTGACTCGTACCTCGAAATAAAGCTCGTCTGATACTCAAATGCTCCTAATGCCTATCTATACTAAAACCTAAATATATGTGAAAAAATATGTATATAAAATTACATACTTTCCCAAAATTATCTTAAAATATAAATCATATAAAAATCTCGAGTAATGTATTTGTATATATAAAATACCGTTTTCTCTCTGAACTGATATTTATTTACCATCAGTCATACACACTTTTCCCAAAAAAAATATATTTTCCATAAAAGTTCCTAGAAAAATCAGAACTTAAATTTTAGAAAATATTTTTAATTTTAAAACTCTCAAAATTTCAATTAAATACTTTGTTAATATTAAATAATTATCCAAAAATTCCCATAAATATAAAAAATCCATTTTTTAATAAGAATATTATAAAATTGAATTTCCATCCCCATAAATAAATTTCTCTAGAATTTAAATATATTTCTAAACACATTTTTTTATTATTTGAAATACAAATTCCAACTATTTCTTGAAAATTTATCAAATAACCAAATTTATTTAAATTTTGCATTTTATCCATGCATGCCTCAAAAATAAAATTGCATGTTTACATAGAATTTATAAAAATATTATCTCAAAAATTAAATCACCAAATTATAATTAAACTCAATAAATTTCATAAATAGCAATAAACTTAGATAAATCCCACAAAAATAGAAAACAAATCCTCACGCTTGCAACCAAATTTTATTTAAACTTCCTATTACCTCTGAAAATTTATAAAATTTTAGAAGTTAAAATTAATTTACCCCAAAACAATTTATTTCCCAAAAATTATCAAAAATAAAAAATAATCAAAATTTCATAATTTATTCAATAAAAATCGAAAAAATATAAGTCTAGTGACCATCTTCTCCAAATATTGTCTAAATTCAACAAAAAACCACATACACCACTACCATGTTGAAAAGTTTCATGAAATGCTTGCCCAAAAACAAAAACCGCTTTTAAAATATCCCTTTTATTGCATGCGCGAGTTTAATACTAATATTTGGGAATTTAAAAAGTCAATAGTTGAAACAATATACCTAAAAACATGTTGAATATACATTGAAAATATTCCTGAACCTTCGGGGTATGCTTGTATAGCTTGTAGGAATACAGAACGTCAAACGAATCACCCCCTCAAGAGTCACTCTCACTACTTACTTAATTATGTGTCTAAATGGCTACCAAAGTTTTATTTACTTAGTGGCACCGAGTTAATATGTAATTGAGTATAATTGTTACATGTATATACCATATGTCATTTACTAAATTTACAACATAAGGGTCGTTTGAACGGCACACCAATCGTTTGAGTGGTAGCCATTATCCAAAATTGTTTAAATCACAAAATAATAAGGGGAATAATAATAAAATACTTCAAATAAAAATATTAAATTAATAACAATACCGGATTGTTATAGGTAATCTATTGGTAATTACTTAAAGATTAAGTTAATATCGACATGGATTTGAAATGTTATTGAACTACCCCGAATGCTTCCATGAACAACCCTCACTGCTATTCCAGTTCTTAAAGGCTCGTTTCGGACATGTCAAACTCGTATGTCATTCAGTACCACTCTTCAATATGTCATCCTTAATGTATTTCTCTTACCATAATAGTTGTATGAAGTCCGGGTCTGAATCACATTATCGGGCCCGTCATCCCAGTTTGTTGAGTTTTATATTAGTTCTATATTATATATGTCATATATTATTTTGTGGGGCGTTATAATTATATTTATTTACCTGTTTAGTCCTATTGAGTCTTGTATATAAATTCATATTGTACTCATAATTAGATGAATAATTTATTTTTCCTTATTATTAATTTTGTCATGGTATCAGAGCTTAACACAAACCTTAACCCTGAATATTAATCTACTGCTATTTATTAATGTAACGATGTTGACCTTACAACCCATCAATGACAGCCCTTTTTCTTTACCCACCTTAGCACCGCTAATCTTTACAATCCACCGACGGAAATCACCTTTAAGCTCACCTTCATCTTTGTCAGCCTTCACAGCCCATCGACACCGGCCCTTATTTTGTTTTGTGGCTATATATATATATATATTTCCTCCATTCCAATTTAGTGGTCGTTTCTCTTCTTTTTTTTTTGTCCCAAAATATAGTCATATGTCTCTATTGGGAATTTATTTGAAAAGTTAGTTCACTAAAATACCCATAATAATTGCATTTTTCGTTCATCCTCTATATAGAAAATGTACTACTATCATTCAAGATTTTTTTAGGATGTAGTATATTGACTAGAGTAGATAAAGAGTCATTCAAATCTTTATACCATCTTCAATATATTTACACACTATAAAAATCTTTTTACACACAATATTTGAAGCTCAATCTTCATAGTAATATATTCTTCATAAATATTTTTGCAAATTCTCATTAAAATAGACAACTTGAAGAAGACGGATAATACCTTGAAGCAAGAAGAGAAGATTTTGCCAAATAAAAATATCACATGCCGCGATTCATGGAGAAAATGTATCTTTTGCCCATATTAATCCCTTCAAATTGGCTCCAAATGAAAATTAATAAAGTCAAAACTTGAAACTTCAACTAGTACAATACTTTTTTACATTGTCACCCACTCTCTTTAAACTGTACTAGAGTAATAATTCATCTTGGAACAGTTTATATTATCATAAGTTGTATAAAATAAGATGTGACGTCCCTGAAATTTTCACATTTATTTCGTTGGTTCAAATATGATTACGGTCATATTAGTCTTCGTTGCATTTATATCGTAGTCAAGCCATGCATTGTTGTTTTGTTTTCGACATTTTGAGCATTTTTACATCGGATTTTTCGTAATCATGCATGACATATTGAGTTTCGGGTATTGGATTATGGATTGTTTTCAAGCACATTTTATATCAA
>MKEJ01046824.1:0-11496 GCA_001753735.1 Embelia ribes | reverse complement strand
TCTTTACTATAAGCAATAAATTAACATTTAAACTTATTTTAGAAAAGGTTTATTTTGAAATATGTTTGATTCAAACTTATTAATATAATATAGGGATTATTTTTTGGGGATAAGTATAATATAGAGATTTTTTACTTTTAACTAAAATGTGATAAGAAAATATGTTGTAGCAACCATTTAATTATGGAGAATTCAATAATATTATTTGATTTTCTCGTATGACATAATTGGGATAATTTAAATGAAATACAAAATAAATTCATTTTCAGAATTTTTGATTATTTATTGTTAATTAATTTGTGAACTATTATTGTTTTGCATTTGTTTATACTTTGAAAAACTTTCTATTTACAAAATTGATATGTAACTTAATAAAAAATTACTTTTTTTAACACATCCTATTAAAATACGTATAACTTATGTTATTTAATTATTTTTCCATTTTAACCTTTTGAAAAAATGCTTTTGAATTATAAAATATTACATTTCGAGGAACATTGTAATATAAGATATGCTACACCGAATTTGATATTAAGAATAGATATACCGAACGATACGAAAAGATGTTAGTTTTGGGCAATGAGGTATTTTGGTAATTAAAAGAAAAATTTATTGTAATTCATACATAAAAAGTTAAAAGTGACTCATTCGGTACATAGTTTCAAAAGTGACCTATTTTGCTAAATAGTTTTGAAACCTGATCCATTTTGGTAAATTACTTTAAACATTTTAACCTTCTGTTTATATTAGAACTAGAGTGCAGCCCGTGCAATGTGCACGAGTTATGTGCATTATTTTATTTTTGTGTATTAATTTTAATTATTTTATTAAATTAGTTTTGATAATTAATTTTCTGATATGACATATTTTTGTATTTCTTCTTCTTCTTTTTAGTTATTTATTAGTTTATAAAAGATCGATTGTTAGGATTTATATTATGATAGTATTTTTACGAAAATTAATATCTATTTAGGTTAATTTTAAGTATGTGAAAATGTTATTAAGGAAAATAATTTAAAAAATTAATGTTGCTTGGGATAATATTTTAAAAATTTATGGAGAATCTTAGATTTCTAGAAATCAATTTATAAAAATATTTATTTACTAATAGTATTTTGATTCTTAAATATAAATTGAGTAATTTCTATTATGATAAGTTATTTTATAGTTATGCATATATATATATATATATTGGGTTGTATATTGATCTTATATGAAATTTAATTTATTAATTTCAATTGTAGTGAGTTGATATATATGTTAATAATTTTAATAACTTCTATTATAGTAAGTTGATATATATGTATATAATTTTAATAATTTATATTATGGTAAGTTTCATTATTTTAAATCCTAATTGCATGAGACAAATAATTTTAATAATTTTTATTATGAAAATTTTATTATTTTAAATCTTAATTCCATAAAACATATATTAAGCAATTGTTCGAACAAATGTTGAAATTAGAGTCAAAATAGTAAGAGGACATAAAACCATATATACTCGTCTCTTCATTCACACCTGCTTGAGAAAATAAAAGAAAAATCTTTACCATAATTTTAATTAAATTCTATTATTATTTTGTTCAAAAACAGATGCAACATGTACTAAGCTTTTGAACTCTGCTCTGTGTCAGAAAGTAAACGTTTTTTTTGTTTGTTTTTTTTCGGATCTAAAAAATTATTTTTTCTGCTCACTTGGATACATAAAGACATTTCTTTATTTTGTAAAAAATTTGCTCCATGATTACTACAACCAACCAATTATGCCTTAACATCATTAGAACAAAATGAACCGACCAAAACGTGGTTATATGATTAAATTAAACTTAATAAAACTTTGACAACCAGTCAATAATCAAAACAACCCATCCATACACGTACATACATATACATATATATATATATATAATTACCAAATTAAGTGTTAATTCTAGAACAAAACAACTATGCACTTATAAAATGTCAATTATATATATATATATATATCACCGTATCAAAAGTTAATTCTAGAACAAAACAACTATGCACTTATAAAATGTCAATTAGCAGTCGCCCTAAAATACTAAAATACACAGCTGGCGTTTAAGCGCAGTTATCTATAAAATTGACCTTGTATTTAATTTGTATGAAAAAAATAAGACTTTGTATTTTTTTTACTTAGTCTATAGTTGACGTAATCCTTATCGGATAGAGCATCCACATTAATTTTGTTAGACAAAATGGCACAAATAACTTTGAATTTTTATTTTTTATTTTACCCAATCTTTTTTTGCTTATACTATGGATCATATTAGCTACTTTACTTAATGATTATAATTTTAATTATATTTTTATATTTCTTTACTTATTATTTATATAAATAATAATTAATCAAAAATTCAATGTTGATTACAAAATATTTAAATTTATATATCAAAATGGATATCACTTTGAAATATATTTTATTTATAACCTATTGTAAAATATAAATAGATAGAGAGAGAAGAGGTTGCTTAAATGAGAAAAGAGAAAGGGAGGAGAGTGAAAATATTTTAGCAATGCTACGGTAATTTGCTAAATTTATCAAAAAAATAGATGTGGGGTTTATCCGCCAGAATTTTTATGCAATTTCAATATAAATATACAATTTTTAAATAATAAAAGCTATATATAATTGAGTTTTAATAGTAAAGTCTCAAATGATTTAGAGAATTCAACATGTAGATATATCATGTAATTATGTAGAAATTTTGTACATATTAGAACACGCATATATATTGACACATGTAAAAGATAATGAATATTTTGATTTTTCTATCGATTTTTTGTCTACATATTAATATATATTTTTTTTTACATGTTAACTTTTGCTTTGTAATAGGTAGGAAATTATTATATAATTGAACGCATAAAATTTCAGTCATATAATAAAACATATTATACATACACATTACACAGTAGATCTTGTGAGTTGGAAACATTAAAATATTACTTTTTCTGCTAGTGGAAAAATGGGACGGAACAAATACACATGGGAAGAAGAGAGAGAAACAATACTTTTAGGGTAAATTACACTTTGCCCCACGAGGTGTCTGACAATTTCACAAAATCCCCTACGATCTCTGAAATTATCTTGTCCCCCTTGAGGTTTTATTTTCATTTCTTTTTACCCTCCAATTTTCTTGAGGAAAAATGAAATTTAGATGATTTGTTAGAATAACTACAAAAATACCCCTTAATTAGTACCATTTGTCTAGTTTTTTGGTATGAAATTTTCAGAAAATAAATTACATTTATAAATATAATATATTTTTTTGTTAAAAATATGATGATATTTCTTTATTTTTATCAAATGCAAGCTTTAAAATTCATAAAGTAAGGAAATGAAGTGAGGGTAACATGATTCTTTTACATAAAAATCAAACTTGGGTTATGACTTAGGGGCCAAGTGTAATATCCAATACCTCAGAGGTAATATGAAATAATCAGAAACCTCACGGGGCAAAGTGTAATTTACCCAATTATTTTTATGTTTTTACATAAAGTTATTGGGCGCATATTTTGAGTATTTATTGTAAATTCATGTATTAATTAATACTAAATTGCAACATCTATTAATATGCTTTTAGCGCACTTAAAAAATGAACCTATTTAACTACAATCAAGAAAAATATAATATATAAACTAACTTTATAAGCATATTTATTTTGGTACTTTCTCTCCTCCACTTATCAAAATATCAGTTGAAATGGCTAAGCTTGTTGCAAAAAGGGTCGAGTATTCGCTATACCGATTTGAATTACTTGAACCCAAATTATTCGAAAAAGAAAATAAGATTTTTGAACTTGAATCACCCGAACTCGAATTATAAACAAGAAGCTCAAACCCGAACAAACCCGAATTAGATTAAAATCCAAACCCGAATTATATACATAAAATAACTCGGTTTCTTATATATATATATATATAATATAAAACGACGTCATTTTATTATTCGGGTTATTCGAGAAATTATCTAAATTACTTGAATCCGAACCCAAATTACCTACTTTTTGAAAGAAAAATAAATCGAATCTAAATCCGAATTTAGGATAATTAAGATATTAATAAAGGTGAATAATAAAATATTATCTAATTATTAAATAAAAAAACTGAAAATTTATAACGTGTTAAAGCAGCCAAAAAGTCACATGTAAACAGTTGGATATAATAAGGGTCCACTAAAAAGGAAGAACAGTGTACAACATCTGAAACAATGCTGCAAGGTACCCCACTCTTCGTTTACAAAAACAAAATTTTATAATAAAAAATTATTAAAATAATTTATAATTTTAATTATAAAATTTTATTTAAGTGACTAAAAAAATATCTTATACTTATACTGTTATTTAGAATATTAGGCAATATTATCTCCCACTGAAAAAGACTCCATTGGATAAGAATGAACTAGTGCATATATGAGACAAGAATTGTCAATCAGGGAAGACCCTTATATTTAAGGGTGAATTATACTTTGCACCCAGGAAGTTTCTGACAATTTCATAGTACCCTTTGAGATTTTAGAAATTACTTTGTCCCCATTTATAATTCTAGTTATATTTTGTTGTATAAAGACCATATTACCTTCACTTCATTTTTTAATTTTATTAATTTAAAACTTGATATTAGGTACTATTAGATAAAAGATAATCATTTTTAAGAAAAATACATTATATTTATATGCAATAATTTTTTTAACAAAAAATTATGATACAAAATTATACAAAAGATACTATTTAATGGTTATTTTAGCAAATTTTGAGTTATTTATTATAAAAATAATTTATTTTCATTTTGTCCCCCGGAAATGTTGGAGTAAGCGTCAATGGCCACCAAACCTCATAGGATACAGTGTAATTTCAAAAACTTTAGGGAGATTTTTGAATTTGTCAGAAATCTTAAGGGGATAAAGTGCAATTTCCCCTAAATTTAATATACATTCATAATTGTTAAGCAATTTGCGATCATTTGACCTAAAAACTTAAGATGTTATAGGGAGATGCATTATATTAATATTATTTTATTTAACAACAATCTATGATTTGGTTTGAGGACATCAAAATGCACTTTTATCTCTGTTTTTAAGTAAAAATGTCACATTATATCACAAACGAGGTATACATGATTTTACATATGAAAATATTAATCATTCAAGATGATAGTTTAAAGGTCACCAGTAATAAAAGTAATGAATCATGTCTTGTATTTTTTTTTTCAATTTTTTTTTTTATTAAGTACCACATTTTCTCGAGTTTAATTCAATTTCAACGGTTTAAGGTGCTTTTAATTATTTTTTATAAAGACTTTAAATTAACATACTAAAAATCTACTGATTTCGAGATGATCATGTGCTCCCAGATGATTGGGAAAAAAATTATACTAATCTGGAGAAATGTAACACTCGCAACAAACTTTATTTTGAGATATATAATTACACATTACACGTTAAGATTGTGAACGTATCGTAGTACTTAATTGCTCGCAATATGACATAAATTGAATAAAACACGGAGTAACATTCAATGGATATATACTTTTAGTTAGAAAATGCATGAGATTTAAAATATAGGGCATAGCTAATATTTAATCGATTAACCGGAATCTATACGTAAGAACAAGGAGTTTGTCCAATAATGATACTGAATAAACAATTACTAATTTAAAAACGAACGATACAGATGCGAGCAATATGGCACAGTATACTCGGAAGACCTTTGTACAACCGTATTCGATAGGCAACTTCGTTTTCTTTTTCCGTCAATATCATACTGACAAATTGAATAATGTCAAATGTCGTGAAAAGGGTCCACGTGAATATTTATTAGGGATAGGAGCAATTGAAAGTCTATGAAAATTGATTGCGAGGCGGATGTTTTAACAAGAAAATTAAAATAGTCTTCTTTAGATTTCTAGAAATAAGAGTCAATTTTTTAAAAATTTATAATATATACACAAATTATGTTAGAATAAAAATAATATTTTTTAATAAATACTGAAAATTTTGGCATCATATTTAATTATTCTTATATCAAAAAATATTGATAGAATGCCTATTTTTTTAGAATTTGTTTATTAATTACTTTTATAATCAAATATTTAGAATAAATATTTCTAATTTAGTGTGATTTAATTCCTAACTAGCTTTATTTTTTTTTAATCACAATTTACAATTAACTTTAAAACCAAACTACTCTTTTATCTTTCCCACATGACACGTTCTACTGTGAAAATAAAACTCTATTATCTCAAATATCAAGTCTTCATTTAAGTTATTCTAATTTCTCCTTATTATTCCATTAAATAAAACTAAAGCAATATACTAATTTATTTTTCGTGGCTCCGTCAACTGATCCAATTAATCATGTTCTATCTTTTTATTTTTTTTTTATACGATATGCAATGTTTAGTTTATTATAGATAAAATTGTTGATTGCATTATATAAAATCATTTTTGCTTAAAAAGTTTCAAATTTAACATTAAAATGTCTTTTGGGAAGTACCAAAGTGGATATGGAAAATCCAAAAAATGAAAAATTTTGAAAAGCTAATATTGTCTCGAAATGGAACTTTTGATTAATTTGTGATAAATGAGAAAATTTTTACAACTCAATTAGTGGATAAATCCCGGAGCAAATGAAATCTCAATCATGCGGTGAGTGATAAAATTAGTAATACCACTGATTATAATATGCAAGCAAATGAAATTGATTACCCTCTTGTCGATAAATGATTAGAAATTGATGAGATTGAATTATAAAATATAGCGATTGAAAATTTGACAAACCCAAGACATATCTATATGCATGATTTTGAAAATTCGACATTTATAGATGCAAAGTTAAGAGATGTGATAGTGGAAAACGGTCCAATAAAAGAAAATAATAATTTGGAGTTTCCGAAATATGAGAACAATAGATTGAATGGAATGTGATTTCATATAATATAAGAGACTCCAAATTTTATTTTTGCCTTAGTTTCTATTTCTTGTTGATCCAGCACTGATTGCAAGAAACTAACTTCACACAAAAATCATTTTATAAATAATTATATAATAATTTATTTTGTTCAAAATTATTATATTTTAAAAACTAATTAATATAAATTGAAAAAAATTATTACAGTTATCTTTAAATAAAAAATATTAGTAATAATTTATTTTTAATTTACAATAATTTATCCCGAAATCAAATTAATCATTGTACATTATAATGAAAAGATATCTTTTATCTAGAAGACTTCCGATTTTCTCTAGTATATATATATTCCTTCAAAAGACCTCAATTATAGGAATGATTCAATACGAGTTTTTATTTATTTTTCTCTCTTTCTGGCTCTGAGTTAATTGACTTCAATTTGTTTTTGAATAATTGTCAACAACTTAACATTGAAATTATCGTTATTTTTTTTTATTACGTTTTCTTCCGATATGTCAGTTACTAGAAGAAAATGATCGAACTACCGAAATAGAAAAAAATAATAATACTAATAAAGAAAAGCAAATCTGCATTATCTATTTATTAATTATTATAGCCACCCAGAAAGTAGACTAGTTCTCAAGGTACTCTCTTTCATTTTTGTTTCCTCCATGTCTGTGTGATATCACCAACTATTGAACAAAAATCAATGGATAGAAATAAAAATTCCAATATTTTTGTGCCAACATGCGGTATACTTGCTTGAACATAGGATGGCAACAAATTTGATCCACCGAGTATTAATTATACTCGAACTCGACTCGATTTTAACTTGCATTAGTCGATTTGGGCTTGACTCAGATTTTAGTCTAAATCTGAACTTGAGCTCAATTCGATTAGAAATAAGAAGATTTGGTCACGACTCGAACCACTCAAAAGTTATATTTTTCTATATAATGATAAATAAATATATAAATTTACGTATATTTATATGTATCCATACATAAATAAATAAATTTAAATATAATTTTTATTTGAGCTATTCGTGAGTACAAACGGGTCGAGTATCTCGATACTCAAACGTCGACTTTAACTTAAACTGAAAATAAAAGGCTACTCAGATCCGGCAACTTTAATACTCGAGTCGAAATCGAATCAAGTAATACTTGAATCGAGAGCGAAATTAAAAACTTAATTCGCGGTCTGTTCCAAGTACATAGTCAAAATTTTCCCGAAAATGTTTGAAATGATCATTTTTCCAATAAAGATGCGCACAAATTTAAAGCCCCATCATTTTCTATAGGATTACGAATGATAAGTGGATTAGAATTTAAAAATGATTAAGTTAAATATCCCTTCTAGAAGCACCTTAATAGATACTCCAATAGTTAAATTTATAATTAATGAGAACCACAATTATTTTAATTTTTTATCTTCGATATTCACGGGTCGTGGAAAATGCTGTCTTCGTTTGCACTTTAATGTGCAACCATAAATATAGAGCATTGGCATTTTTCGATTAACATTCTAAAATGTGCATTTTAAATTTATAAATAGGTAGCATTGACAATTTTTTTTCAGGTCTAGTTTTGGAATACTGATACTTTTTAAAACACGCTTGCTAAAATTGATTTTAAAAATTAATTATAAAAATGAGTATAATCTCAGTATTTGATAAATTAATTTTAAAAATTACTTTAAAAGTAATGTAATATTTGTTAAAGCGATATTTTTTATTATAAAAAAAAAATAAGTATGTACGAAAAATATAATAAATATAATTGAGATAGTATGGTAATTAATCAACGGAAAAACATAAATCGTTTTTTAAAACATCCCTAAGATTACTTATAAAAGTATCCATAGAAAAATAGAATCAAATTATTAAAAGTTAGTATTATAAAATTTATCAAATATTTTAGCCTATAATTTCTAAAAAAAACCAAAAACAAAGCAGCAAGTAAAAAATAATCCAAATTGGTCTTAAATTCCTTTAATTTTTGGAACTCCACTTCAATATAGAGACGCAATCATATCTAGTCATTTAGCACAATAACCTATTCCATATTTCCATCGGATATATTATTATTTTCTAAATTCAAAGTAGGATACCACTTGCAATAGTATTATTAGTTTTATAAATAATAATAATAATAAGATAAATATCATTCTGTCTAGGCATAAATGCAGCTCCAAAATCCGCAGCCAGAATTGACGACTAAACCTAAAGATATTATTCTCTATTTATTTAATTTCGAAAATAATATGCTTAAAGGTAAATTACACTTTTCCCCCACAAGGTTTATGACAACTGTAGAAAATCTCCCGAGGTCTATGAAATTACACTATCCTCCATGAGGTCTTATTCCCATTTCATTTTATCCCCAAATTTTTCGGGGCAAAATGAAAATCAGATTATTTGTAACAAAAAACTCCAAAAAACTCCATTAAATAGTATCCTTTGTCTAGTTTTTTTTTTATTACAACTATACACACACACACACACACATAAATATAAAATACTTTTCTAAAAATACGATGATGGTTCTTTATTTTTTAATCAAATATGAGCTTCAAAATTCATAAAATTAAGAAATGAAGTGAGGGTAATATGGTCATTTTTCATAAAAATCAAACTTAAATTATGACTTGGGACAGACATATTGTAATTTCCAATACCTCAACAAATAACCTAAAATAATCAGAAACCTTCTGGGGCAAAGTGTAATTTACCCTATACTAAAAATATAATTAATGCCAATCCACCGGAGAGTCTGACGCTCTATCATCTTCCCCACAAGTGTTGCAGCTTTTAATTAAATAAATAAAATTTATTTTATATTTAAAAAACCAATAATTACATTCAATTTCAAAATTTTAAATTATATAGATTAAAATAATAAATAAATGAATTAAAAATTAAATAACTAAATATTATTCAATTTTTAAGAAGATGAGCTTCAATGATACAACCCCTCAGTTTAATTATTTTGACTAACTCATGAATTGTAGCTTTGAATAATTCCAAGTCTCAACAAGTTGCCCCCATTTTAGATGAATAAATTACACTATTTTTCCGGTTGACCCTGACCGCATCTCCTTCCCAGAACGCTCAATCAACACATCACGACCGTCCATCTCAAGATAGATCAACGATGTAGACGCATCAAAATAATGATATTATATTGAGATCCAAATGTTGAAAATAAGTTAAGGGTACTTTGACTAAATTACCCTTGCAATAGATTAGTATTTCACAAAATCTATAAACTGATACTTCGAGAACGAAATTAAAAAATAAATATAATAGTTGAATTTAATAAAATACTAAGGCTCAACCATTTGCACCCGAAAATGTTACATATCATACCCGAAAATGTTAACAAAGAAGCGATATTGTTTACTAAATTTGACGATTTTGTTTTTAAAAAAATATAAGTATGATGTTATTTAATTTCTAACGCTGTTCTTATTCAAAAGTAACTTTTTAGATTTAGGCATATAGTAACTAAAGAAATGTTTAGTAAAACAAGATTGACCAAAATATCCCTAATTACTTTTTTTTTTGATGTGAAAAAGTATATCTTTATTGGTAATTTTTTAAAATAAAAAATAATTAATGAAAATGAATAATGTGGATAATTTCTCCATTTTTTGCATCAAAATTATAAAAATATCCCTCTCCTAGAAATTCTCTCATTTTGCTAAACCGTCACTTAAAAAAAAAAAAGTTGGAAGTAGATCATACGCCACTAAAAATATTATCCCTAATTTGACTAAATTGTAAGAACTATTCAAGTCTATACTATTTGAATAATTTCAATTGTAATTGTCAATTAGATAGATATTTACAATAATTATTTTCTTGTTAACCTTGACTCCATCCCTTCCCCCCACAGCTCACTCAATGAACAAATCTCAGCCGTTGATCTCGTCAACTTCAACGATCCAGATCATCACTACCCTCAAACTTGACCAATTCCATCAAAAGCTACTATATAAAACACAAAACCTCTCTACACTCCCACCAGAAGGAAAAAAAAAAAAACCCCCACTCAAAAAAACTCATTTTATGTTAATTATTTTGTGTCTCTTCCAAGAATGGATTTGGGAGAGGGCATAATTCGAATAGGAAGCCAGCGGCTGAGCGGGTCTCGGGTATGGCGGAGCAGCGGGAGGATGACGTTCTCGAGGAGCTCGAGACGGGAGGAGGACGACGAGGAGACGCTTATTTGGGCGGCACTCGAGAAGCTCCCGACGGTGCAGCGCGTCAGGACGAGTATACTCACGGGTGAGGACGGGCGCAAGACGGAGGTCGATGTCAAGAATTTGGATTTCTTCCAGAAGAAGGAATTGCTCGAGCGGCTGGTGCAGACGAGCGAGGAGGGACACGAGCGCATGCTACTTAAGCTCAAGCAACGTATTGACAGGTAAAACAAACCTTCCTCGAAATTCTATTACCACGGCGGACGGGTACACAGAACAGGCTGCTCAAATGGTGGATTACTTGAGAAATCTTCTGAGATTCTGGCCGTTGACCGAAGCTTGATTGCAGCCGCTC